>PVIY010000733.1:0-182316 GCA_004026745.1 Myrmecophaga tridactyla | reverse complement strand
AAATGTTTCCTCTTTTATAGGACTTCAGAAACTAATCAAGACCCACTCAAATGGGTGGAGACATATCATCCCCTAATCCAGTTTAACAACCATTCTTAACTAAATCACATCATTCAGTGAGATGATCTCATTACAGTTTCAAACATACAGTATTGAATACAGATTATTCTACCTTTATGAAATGGGATTTATATTTAAACATGGCTTTTCTTAGGGGGCATACTTCCTTTCAAGCCAGCACAGCACTCTTCAACAAATAGTTATAGGACAGATCTAAGAGTTTGTCATAGGCTACCATTCAATCCTGTCAGATTTTTCCTTCTAGCTACTTCAGAATATAGGAGGCTAGAAGGAATAAATGATTTTTTATCATCACAATCGATTTTTTTTCTCTTTTTTGTGAAAAAAAAAGTGACCCATCTGGAAGTTATAGGTTTCTGGAAAGTTACTCTAGTGTATGGAACCCTTGTGGAATTTTATATATTACCCTAGGTGTTCTTTAGATTGGCCGGAATGGTTCTGGTTGGGTTTTGGCAAGTTATGTTAAGTAGCAATGTCTAACTGAAGCTTGCATAAGAGCAACCTCTTGAGTAGCCTCTAGACTCTATTTGAACTCTCTCTGCCACTGATATTTTATTAGTTACACTTCTTTTCCCCCTTTTGGTCAGGATGGAATTGCAGATCCCACAGTGCCAGGGCTGGACTCATCCTTGGTGGTCATCTCCTATGCCACCAAGGAGACTTTCACCCCTGGATGTCATGTCCCATGTAGTGGCGAGAGCAATGGTTTCACTTGCAGAGTTGGGTTTAGAGAGAATGAAGCCACATCTGAACAATAAAAGAGGTCCTCCAGAAGTAACTCGTAGGCATACCTATAGGTAGGCTAAGCATCTCTGCTACCTACATAAGCTTCACAAGAGTAAGCCTCAAGATCAAGGATTTGGCCTATTGATTTGGGTGTCCCTAAAGTTTGACACAGTATCAGTGGATTACCTGATGGTAAAGTTTAATAATTCCATGTTTTTTTCTCCCTCCCTTAAGGTGTGCCATCTCTTTTCTTTTAGTTTGAGTATGTCACTTAAATATTTCTGAACTTCGGTTTTCTCTCTTCATAATGGATATATCAACACTTACCACAAAGATTTGTCGTGAGAGTTAAATGAAGTAATGTATTGGCCAGCTCCTGGAGCTAGGAAGTGTTTCATAAATGCTGGCTGTTCTTTTTCCAGCATGGACAGCACTGGTAAAAGAAGGGTTCATTTAGGATGTCTAGGACAGGTCTGAAGAGCAGAGAAGTTTGGGAAGATGACTGCTTTCACCCCAGAAAACACTAGGATCAGTAAGGCAGCACCATCCTTCATGCAGCATGAACTTCCCTTCCTCTGGGGGTAAGGGGTAGGGGCTGTCTGGAAGCTAAACCCATCTTAGAAGATGTGTGACAAGTCCACATATGGGTATGTAGGGCAGCAAATAGGCCCTTCTGTCATCAGCCAGACCCAAAAAAACAAAAGGAGGGCTGTTAAAAACTCAGCTTGAACCTCCTGGAAGACAGCTCTCTGGCCCCATCAATCACTCTTTTAGGATCAGTTTTACCCTACAAGAATACCAGCCTTTTAGGATAAAGCTCCTCATGCAATTGCTTCATCATGCAGCTTTCCCCAATTTCTGCAGTTCATAAAAGAAAACTTGAATATGGAGTCTTATTCAGCTCATATACTTCATCATCCACTGTTTCATTTATTCATTCATTTATTCAACATGCCTCCTATGTGCCAAGCACATTCATGTCAGTGTGCAAGGATACTGACATGAATGAAAGCAGCTCTCAGGGAGGTCACAGTTTGTTGTTACCCTCACACTTCTACATCCATGTGATGACCATGAGAATACAACTCTCAGAACACCTACTGTATGCAGCACAGTGGACTGAGGGGTTTTGAAATTATTGCTGTATTTGTATTATTGCCAAGGGCAAACCTGCCGTGTGGTGCTCTCTGCCAATGACTGAGTACAGTCTGGATCCTAAGGCAGACCTATTCCTAGGAGACTCAGGACTCCTTTGTGGGCCAACTTTTGCTCAAGGACTCCCATGGCTTTGCTGAACGTTGTCTGCCTCTTTCCTTTCCTATGGGTTAGACCTGCACTGCAGAATAGTGACTCTCAACCTTCCCTGGCTCACTTTTCCCTTTCACCCAGACATTGTCTTCCATAAAATCCTTGCACATTTGACTCCATCTTAGTGACTGCTTTCTAGAAGACAAGCAAGTCACCAGCTGGGCTTTTCCTGTTTCACCAAGCTTACTCTTAAGCTGTCGCTTCTGATAGTCAGCAAGAGTAATTGCTGCAGGCCATGCATTGACCACATTTCCACCATGCCTGCAGCAACTAAGTGTTAGGAGAGATGGTGCGTGATGGTCAGGTTCATGTGTCAGTTTAGCCAGGTGATGATGTTCAGTTGTCTGGTCAAACAAGCACTGGCCTACCTGCTGCTATGAGGACATTCCATGGAGTTAAATCATGAGCATGTTGGTTGCATCCACGACTGATTACATCTGCAGTCAGCTAAGGGGAGTGTTTCCTGCAATGAGTGATGCTTAATCTAATCACCTGGAGGCTTTTAAGGAGAATTTCTCTGTCTCCACTTCAACCATTCAACCTCTCCTGGGGAGTTCATTGAGGACCTGAATTGAAGCTGCCAGCTCCCGGCCTGCCCTACAGATTTTGGACTCTTGCATCCCCACAGTTGCATGAAACATTTTCTAAATGTCATATTTACAGATGTCTCCTGTTGGTCTGTTTCCCTGAGAACTCTGACAATACAGTGTTCCACTAGTTGCTTGTGCTCCTACGAGTCTTGAGGGGTATCAGGAATCCACGGCCCTGACCACCAACTAACAAATATGTTGATGTTGGTGCAGTGAGCTATACCTAGACCTGTCAGATTTAGCAAATAAAAATACAGGATGCTGGTTAAATTTTTAATTTCAGATAAAGAATGACTACTTTCTTAGTGTGAGTAATTTTTTAGTGTAACATTAGTAATAAAGTCCTTTGTCTTTGACCCAACTCGTTAGGTAAATATGACAAATGGTCATTTTGGGGGATTCTGAAAAAGTATGACATGGACCCTGCTCTCAAGGGATTTATATCTTGTCCCCATAACAAAAAAGAAGAATTAAAACATTAGCCAAAGAGAATGATGCAAAAGAATTAAAAGAGTTATGAGAGAAAGTAAAGACTAATATAAGCTGAGGCAGTCGAGGTGAGTCTCAGTGTAGAATCTCAGATCTCATTCAGAACTCAAAAGATAAGACTCTCCCAGGCAGGGAAGAAAGTGGGAGGGAGGCACTTAATATGGGGCAAAAAAAAGATTAGTAAAATATGTAAAAGTGAAAATAAGAAAAGTCTATATGGAGATGGTAAGGTTTCTGTGGGAATTCCACAGTAAATAAGGTTGGAGGGGCAGGGAGCAGTGTGGCAGAGATTGGGCTTGATGCCAAAGGCAATAGGGAGGCATGTACGTTTTAGTGTTCAGAAAAATTCTAAATGATAAAAATATGATGCTTCTGAAAGATTGATCTGGCATTAGCAGACAGAATTGGTTAGACAAGGAAAATACCAAATTTAAGGTCTGTCATATAGGGTGGGGGTGGGGGCGCTTTTTCCTGACTTCAGGCTGCAGTATCCTTTAGAATAATACTGCTGACTTCTCTCAGCCCTCCCAACCCTGGACCACAGGAGTAATTAGTGAATTTGGATCAAAATGCTGATTATCTGAGGCTCAGCCCCTTCCTCTTTCTTTCCTTTGGGGATCCTGCTCTGTTTCTCTGTGCCTGAAATTTTACAAGGAAAGATACCTATGGGGAGGCCTGATGTCATCAATACTGGCTATAACTGTGTGGGCAAAACTGGTTAATTCAGGACTGACCTAGAAGCAAACCCATTTGACCTCCAGACACAACACCTGACTCATAGGCCCATTTCTCATTTGGTATAGAACTCAGGCAGGCAAAAGGAAGGGATATCTACTGGACCCCAAAAACATCATCTTGGAGGCTACGGCATTTACCAAGAAAGAGTAGGAGGAAGACTTGGATCGGGGTATTGATGATGTGGATTGGAGGATTTGGGTTCCAGAGGTCTGGTTAATCATATCTCAACTGTTAGATGTCTGTAAACCCCTCATTTAGCTTCTCTGAACCTGGATTTCCTCATCTGCAAAATGTGACTAAATCTTGACCTCTTCGTCTCTCAGGATTGTTATGAAGGTCTTGTAGCAAACAGTAGTTTATATCACTCTGTACTTGAGTCTCCCTCAATACCTGAGTTTCACTCAACTAATCCATTAAGGGATGATTAAGTTAAAGAAATTATGATATACCCCCCTGATAAAATACTATGTACCTATTTTTTTAAATAAGAGATCCATGTCATGAAGGGATTGCCAATACATCCTAAGTGGAAAAAGAAACTGCAGAAGACTATATATAATATAATCTCATTGATGTAAAAAGGATATATTATAAACTCTTATTTTAAAAATATCTTGATATTCTCACAAGCAGTGTGGACAACCAAAGCTATAGGCTGAGCCCCCAGTCTTGGGGTTTATTCATATGAAACTTAACCCCACAAAGGATAGGTCAAGCCTACTTAAAATTAGGCATAAGAGTCACCCCCAAGAGAACCTCTTTTGTTGCTCAGATGTGACCTCTCTCTCCAGCCAACACAACGAGCAAACTCACCACCCTCCCCCTGTCTACATGGGACATAACTCCCAGGTGTGTGGACCTTCCTAGCAACGTGGGACAGAAATCCTAGAATGAGCTGAGACTCAGCATCAGGGGATTGAGAAAAACCCTAGAATGAGCTGAGACTCAGCATCAAGGGATTGAGAAAACCTTCTCCACCGAAAGGGGGAAGAGTGAAATGAGACAATGTGTCAATGGCTGAGAGAGTCCAAACAGAGTTGAGAGGTTATCCTGGAGGTTATTCTTACACATTAAGTAGATATCACCTTGTTATTCAAGATGTAATGGAGAGGCTGGAGGGAACTGCCTGAAAATATAGAGCTGTGTTCCAGTAGCCATGTTTCTTGATGATGACTGAATAATGATATAGCTTTCACAATGTGACTGTGTGATTGTGAAAACCTTGTGTCTGATGCTCCTTTTATCTACCTTGTCAACAGACGAGTAGAATATATGGAATAAAAATAAATAATAGGGGGAAACAAATGTTAAAAGAAATTTAGTTTGAAATGCTAGTGATCAATGAAAGGGAGGAGTAAGGGGTATAGTATGTAATTTTTTTTTCTGCTTTTATTTTATTTCTTTTTCTGTTGTCTTTTTATTTCTTTTTCCGAATTGATGCAAATGTTCTAAGAAATGACCATGATGATGAATATGCAACTATTTGATGATATTGTGAATTATTGATTATATATGTAGAACGGAATGATCATAAAAAAAATAATTTAAAACATTTCTAGCATCACAAGGATCCCTCATGTTGTCCTATTATAATTACATCTACCTCCTTCCCGTTTCTTCCACCACCTTTCATCATTAACTCCTGACTATCACCAATCTGTTCTCCATCTCTATAACTTTTCATCTCAAGACTACTATGTAAATGGAATCACACAGTATGTAACCTTTTGGAATGGCTTTTCTTACTCTGTCTACCTTGTGATGTATCCAAGTGGAGAGTTATTGATAGTTCCTTTCTATTACTGAGTAATATTCCATGGTATACATGTACTACAATTTGTATAACCATTCACCTGTGGATAGCTATCGGGGTTGTTTCCAATTTTTATCTGTAATGGATAAAGCTGCTATCAGGTAATTATAAAAGGGCAACATAAGGAATCCTTTTAGTGATAGGATTATCCAGTATCTATGCTGTGGTGGTGGATACACAAACCTGATACAGTTCCTCAGCCTGAAATATACACACACAGATGAGTACAAGTAAAGTGGAGGAATCTGAATAAGATTGGTGGATTGTATCAATGTCAATATCCTGGTTGTAATATTGCACTATAGTTTTGCAAAGTGGGATAAAGGACCCATGAAATTTCTCTGTATTATTTTTTACAACTCAATATGAATCTACTATTATCTCAAAATTTAAAAAAAAATTAATTAAAAAAAATACTTTTCAGAACCCCAGGTAGTGTGTAATTTGACTTCTGTCCTTACTAATTTACTTAATAAACATCACTGAGTGTCTCCTATGTACTAATTGCTTTACATTAAACTTTGCTTAATAACAGATTCATCTTTATATACTATTACACAATATAAAAGAATCAAATTAATTTAATAAAAAATTAATTAACTGAAAAACAAACTCAAAAACATGCAGCAAAATAGAATTAGATGGGAATGTCTTCAATTTGATAAAGAACATATGCAAAAAGCTTACAGACAAATCATACTCAATGGTAAAAAAATAGATGCTTTCCCCTAAGATCTGAAACAAGATAAAGATGTCCCCTCTCATCATTCCTATTCAACATCATAATGGGAATACTAGCTAATAAAATAAGAACAGAAAAGAAATAAAAATATATAAAGATTCAGAAGAAATAAATAGAAGTGCCTTTATTCAAAGATGATATGATTTTCTATGTAGAAAATCCCAAAGAATCAACAAAAAAATCTTCTGGAATTAGTGTGTGGTTATAGCAATATTGAAGGATAAAAAGTGAATATTAAAAAGTTAATTGTGATTTTGGGAAGATGGTGGAGTAGGAAGCTCCAGGAATCCATCCTTCTACCAAAACAAATATTAAACAGGCAGGAACTGTCTGAATCAACTATTTCAAAACTTCAGAGTCCAACAGGACACTGTCCAGCATCCAGGGAAGAGTGATATTACAGTAAATACCACTGAATTGCTCTCTCAGCACAGTTACCAACGCCCAGCCCCACTCTCACAGCAGGCAGCAATGGGGTCTGGCACTTGGTGTAGTTCCTGGTGCCAGAAAGGGACATAAAAATCCATTTCCCCAAGATCCATGGTAGGCATGGGCCAATCGCTGATCATGACTTTTTAAAATTAACTACTTGAATCACTAGGGGCCCAGCTCTGAGGGCAGCCATTGTCCCAACACCCCCATCTCCCACCCCTGCTGAAGTTAAAGACAGCAGAGGAGATTTGAAGACAGTATGCACTCCTCAGAGCTACAGAGAACAGTTGAAAGGCTACACTGGCTGGGTAGTGGCCAAGTCAAGAAAGCAAAGCTTTGGCGAAATGTAGTGGAAGATCCTGGGACCTTTCCTGGCCCCTCCTTGTTCAGGGCAGTTAAGAGCTGGCCAGTGCTCCCTTTATCAGACCCTGCCTTGTTTCAGCCCAGAAAAGCATACTTGGGAAATCCCTTTCTGGCATTCCCTCCTTCCTAGAATTTGCCCTTCAGGCAATGAGACAAGGAAAGCAGTGTAAGAAACAACTTAGGTGGATGGCCTGGGACAAGGCTTACTTGCTTTAAATCCACCAGCAAAACACCCAGAAGAGGAAATAGGTCAGTCTCCTGGAAAATAGCAGGGCATTCAAACTCCTGTATACAAGACAACTCCTAAAGCCATTAGCAAGCACACAAGCCAAAGACAAGACACAAGCCCAGAAGGGACAGAGAGGACTCTTCACTCTGCATTAGCCTTGGGTGGACTTTCCTCACAGGAGGGTGGTCAGTTAACAAAAAATCTCTGGCATATCTCTAGCTGATTACAAACCCAAGAAACAGACATCTCAGGGAGTAAATCTCAGAGATAACGTTTTAAAATATTAAAATATATATTGTCTGCCTGGATACATCCCAGAGTATATTAAACAGATAGTCAAAAAGTATTTACAAATTTCCTTGAGGGATGGGAGAAGAAAATATGAAACTATTAAGCTTTACCACTGGGGAATCCCCTGATACTGTGTCAAACATTAGGGACACCCAAACCTATAGGCCAAGCCCTTGATCTTAAGGCTTGTCTTGTGAAACTTATTTGTGTAGTGGAGAAGCTTAGCCTACCTATAAGTATGCCTAAGAGTTATTTCCAGAGGACATCTTTTGTTGCTCAGATGTGGCCTCTCTCTCTAAGCCCAACTCTGCAAGTGCAATCATTGCTCTCCCCACTATGTGGGATATGACATCCAGGGGTGAAAGTCTCCCTGGTGGCATGGGAGATTACTCGCAGAGTTGAGTCTGGCCCTGGCACTATGGGATCAGCAATGCCATCCTGACCAAAAGGGGGAAAAGAAGTGTAACAAAGAAGGTATTAGTGGCTAAGAGAGTTCAAATAGAGTTGAGAGGCTACTCTGGAGGGCACTCTCATGCAAGCTTCAGTTACACATTACTATCAATAATAGCTTGCCAAACCCCAACAAAAACAATTCCTGCCAATTCTAAAGAACACCTATAAAGATTCCATGCACTAGTGTAATTTATCAGAAACCAACAACCTCCAGATGGGTCCCTACACCAGATAAGCCCTGAAATGCAGAGGGACCAATGTCCCAAAAACATTAATTATTTCCATCCCCCTATCCCATATTATCAACAACCCCTTCCAATATGAAAAGTTTAGAATGGCCATAGCTCAAATACCCCTAAAGAGTGGGAGGAAGATCAAAGGTGATGGTGGAATTATACAAAGAAGGTAGGGTTTAGCAAATGAGTATGATTGCTGAATTGTTGTATTGATATTTCTTTTAGTTTCTAGTATCTTAGAGCAGCTAGAAGTAAAAACCTAAAATTGTGGAATTTTAAAATTGTAACCTATACCAAACTCTGAAATCTGTTCTACAACTAATTATTGTGATATACTTTGAAATTTATTGCTTTTTTGTATATATATTATTTTTCACAAAAAAAGGAAAAAAAGTCCATTGTGATGATAAATATATAGCAATATGATGATCTATGAACCACTGATTGTACAATTTGGATGATTACATGACATGTGAATATATAACATGTATCAATAAAAAATGTACATTGTGCAAGAAAAGATTCCAAGACAAAAATAAAAAAAAAAAAACAGGAAATTATGGCCCATCCAAGGAAGAGAATAAAAATCCAGAAAACACCAATGAAGAAGACCTGATTGTAGACACACTAGACAAAGACTTTTTAAAAATGATCTTCTATATACTCAAGACTATCAGAAGAACAATGAATGAACATCTGAGAATCTCAGTAGAGATAGAACCTTCAAAAGAGAACCAAAAAGAACCACAGCAGCTGAATGAAGACTTAAATACTTAGGATGTTAAATTTTAACCCCATGGTAACCACAAGGAAAACATGTGAAAAGCATATTCATATAGAAATGATAAGGGACTCTGTGCTGGTTTGAAAGGATTTATGTACCCTAGAAAAGCCATGATTTAATCCTAAGCAATCTTGTGGGAGCAACTGTTTCTTCTATCCCTATTCAATATTGTATGTTTGAAACTTTAATTAGATCATCTCTCTGGAGATGTGACTCAATCAAGAGTGGTTGTTAAGCTGGATTAGGTGGAGACACATCTCCACCTAATTCTAGGGGTTCTTGATTATTTAGTGGAATCCTATAAAAGAGGAAACATTTTGGAAAAAGCAAGAGATTCTGAGAGACAGAATGACATAGCCATGAGAAGCAGAGTCCACCAGCCAGCGACCTTTGGAGATGAAGAAGCAAAATGCCTCCTGGGGAGCTTCATGAAACAGAAAGCCAGGACAGAAAGATAGCAGATGATGCCATGTTTGCCATGTGCCTTTTCAGATGAGCGAGAAACTCTAACCGTGTTTATTTTGTGCCCTCTCACTTGAGAGAGAAACCCTGACCTTCATTGGCCTTCTTGATCCAAGGTATCTTTCCCTGGGTGCCTTAGATTGGACATTTTTATAGACTTGTTTTAATTGAGACATTTTCTCAGCCTTAGAACTGTACACTAGCAACTTATTAAATTCCCCTTTTTAAAATCCATTCTTTTTCTGGTATATTGCATTCCAGCAGCTAGCAAACTAAACAGACTCAATAAGGCATAATACAAAAATATCAAATAAATACAAAAGTAGGGATTAATGGAAGAATTGGGAGACCAGAAAGGTATAAAACTTACAAAGATTAAATAGCAAAATGACAGAAGAAAGTCCCACATTATCAGTACTGACTTTAAATGTAAATGGATTAAACTCTCCAGACAAAAGGTAGAGATTTGCAGAATGGATTAAAAAAAAAGTCTGACCCAGCTATATGCTCTCTACCAGAGACTCATCTTAAATTCAAAGACGTAAGTGGGTTGAAAGTGAAAGGATGGTAAAAATATACCATGCAAGTAGTAACCAAAACAAACTGGGGTAGCTATACTAATGTAAGATAAAGTAGGTTTTAAGTAAAAAATAATTAAGAAAAAGTCATTCTATACTGGTAAAAGGATTAATTCAACAAAAAGATGTAACAATTATAAATACATATGCATTTCAAAGCAGAGCCTTGAAATATATAAAGCAAATACAGATTGGAAGGCAGAAATTGACAGTTCTGCATTAATAGTAGGAGACATTAATGCATCACTTTCTTTCTTTCTTTCTTTCTTTCTTTATTTATTTATTTTACATCGGCAGGCACCGGGAATTGAACCCGGGTCCTCTGGCATGGCAGGCAAGCGTTTTTGCTGCTGAGCCACCGTGGCCCACCCTAATGCATCACTTTCAATAAGGATAGAAAATTTAGTCAGAAGATCAATGAAAATAAAACAGTGAATAGAGAACATTATAAAATCATAAGAGCTTTTACTAACACTAAAGTCAAACGAACTACTTTTCCAATTCAAAAAACCAGGAAAAGGACAGAAAAGTCATTGTCCAGTAAATTGAAGAAAGAAAATAATAAAGAAAAGAGGATCAGTGATACAAAAATAGACAAACAAAAGGAAAAAGTGACAACAGCAAAAATTTTCTTTGAAAACTTTGAACAGATTGATTGACTCTTATACATATTTATCAGGAATAAAAGAGGATATAAACATATTACCAATATTAAGAATGAAATATGGATTATTACTGACTAAAAGATTATGGATAACCAAAGTTTAGTATTTGGCAATATTCTCTCAAAAATGAACATAAAATTGCTTATGAAAAATTTGAATTTCAAGTAATGATTAGAATTTTAGGAAACTTATTTCACGTATGAGCTTGACAGTTTTATAATACTTAAAGACCTGTCTGATGCTATCGTTGGTGAAAATAACAAATGTGATTTATTTTGGTACTGTATTATGAAATATGTCATATTTGTAAAATTTGGGAAGATTATATTAACCTTTGATATGTCAGAAATGAATAATACAGAGACTGCCATTATACTTTTAAATCCTCTATTTTTTTTCCTCTATTGATGTTTTATGGACTTCTCAAGCTCTATATTGGAACTTCTGAATGTGTGTTTCTATATAGTATGTCCAACATGAGGTAAGCTATATTAGTTACAAAACATAACTTTTTTTCCCTGAAGAATTTTTTTCCTAGAATTTTATATTGTAACTTTTTATTTGACAATTTCATTTTTTTACTTTTGTTCCCACTGCTGCCCCAGAAGATTTAGCAGAAGTCTTTATGCCCTCAGCATCTGATATCCGATTTTACAACTTTTTATTTCAAAAACCACAGGATTTTTCCATCTTAAACATTTAATAAATGTGTAGAGTGGAAGATAACTAGCTAGCTATCTAGATCAAATTATAGACATATAGATGGACATAAGTCAACATCATTTTTATCTCAGGATCAGAACAATTACTTCTTCCATATTTTCAACATACTTGAATATTGATTATTCAATATTTCAATATATCAGGGAAAATCTCCATCTCATTTTCAATACCCCATATGATCTTTTTTTCTCTATATGATCTTTTTAATGCTTAAAATTAAGTATATACACATATAAAATTTCCCTTAGAACAGGCTACTGGAACACAGCTCAACAATTTCAGGTACTTCCCTCTAGCCATTCCAGTACACTACAAGCTAAAAAGGGATATTGTATTTAATGCATATGAATAACCTCCAGGATAACCTCTTAACTCTATTTGAAATCTCTCAGCCACTGAAACTTTATATTATCTTGCTTCTCTCTTCTCCCTTTTAGCCAAGAAGGCTTTCTCAATCCCATGATGCTGGGTCCCAGCAAATCCCAGGAGTTCTGTCCCACATTGCCAGGGAGATTTACACATTTTGGAGTCATGTCCCACTTAGGAGGGAGGGCAGTGAGTTCTCCTGCCAAGTTGGCTTACAGAAAGAGGTCACATCTGAGCAACAAAAGAGGTTCTCTGGGGGCGACTCTTAGGCAGTATTATAAATAGGCTCAGCTTCTCTTTTTCAGGTATGAGTTTTATATGGGCAACCCCCAAGATCGAGGGCTCAGTCTACTGATTTGGTTGTCCCTGCTGCTTGCAAAAACGTCAGGAATTCCCCTAGTGCAGAAGTTGATTATTTCCTCCTTTCTCCCCAGTCCCCCAAGTAGACATTGCAAATACTTTTTTATTCACTGCCCAAATTACTCTGGGATGTATCAGGGCATCACACTAACCTGTACGAACTAATAAGACCTCACACACTATTCAAGATTCCATGGAATTACGGTATTCAACTAAACTGACTGTACGAGTTAAATTATGTAATGCACTACCCAAAACACAAATTTTGCACCAAATAAACATCTCTTCCTTTGGACTCACACAGAAGATAAAGTTTTAAAATGTGGACCATATCATTCTTTATTCTGGTTTACTTTTACTCTTTAACAACAAGTGGCTTAAAGAGGAAATCAAGAAATAAATTGAGGAAAATGAAAATGAAGATACAATATACCAACATTTATGGGATACAGCAAAGGCAGTGCTGAGAGGGAAATTTATAGCTCTCAATACTTAGGTTAAAATAGACGAAAAGATTTCAAATCAGAGACCTAACCTTAATGCTGGACGAACTAATAAAGGAAGAGCACACTAAATCCAAAGCAAGCAGAAGGAGGGAAATAACAAAGATTAAAGATAAATGAAATAGAGAATTAAGAAAAATAAAATCAAAAGTTGGCTCTTTGGGCGGGTCACATTGGCTCAGCAGGCGGACTTCTCGCCTGCCATGCCGGAGACCCGGGTTCGATTTCCGGGGCATGCCCATGCAAAAAAAAAAAAAAAACAATGGTTGTTTCTTTGAAAGCACCAATAAGGCTGACAAACATTTAGCTACACTGACAAAGAAATAAAGAGAGGACACAAATGACTAAAATCAGAAATGAAAAGGTGGACATTGCTACCGACCCCCCTAAAATGAAAGGAGCTATAAGAGGATAATATATCCCCACATATAAGAGGATATATTATATATGAGGATTGTATGCCCACAAATTGGATAATCTAGATAAATTGAACAAATTCCTAGAAACACATAAACTACCTACACTGACTCAAGAAAAAATAGAATAGCTCAACAAACCAATAATTAGTAAAAAAAATTACTAAAATTTTTTTATTAGATTGGATCACTAATAAAAAAAAACTCCAAACAAATAAAGCTCAGGACCAGATAGCTTCATGGGGAAATTTTATCAAACATTCCAAGAAGAATAACACCAATCCTACTCAAATTCTTATAAAAACATGAAGAAGAGGGAACACTACTTAATTCATTCTATGAGGCTGACATCACCCTCATAACAAAACCAGACAAGGTTACCATAAGAAAAGAAAATTACAGTCCAATATCTCTTTTGAATATAGATGCAAAAATTCTAAACAAAATATAGCAAACCAAACCCAACAGCACACTAAAATAATTATATACCCAATTGATAATGGGATTTATCCCAGGTATGCAAGGGTGGTTCAACATAAGAAAATCAATTCATATAACACACCACATTAAAAGAATGAAGGAAAAAAAACACATGATCATCTCAATTGATGCTTTGCTGCTTCTGTTCCACAAAAGACACGTTAAGAGATTGAAAAGAGAAGCCAAATACTGGGAGAAAATATTTGCAAAGCACTTATCTGACAAAGAACTTCTATTCAAAATGTACAAAGAACTCCGTACACTGAAAAACTGAAAAAACACCTTACCAAGGAAGAAAGACAGATAGCAAATAAGTATATGAAAAGGCGTGCTAAACATCACATATCATTAGAGAACTGCAAATTAAAACAACAATGAGATATCACTATGCACCTATTAGAATGGCTAAAATCTAAAATACCAACAGCACCAGATACAGAGAGGATATGGAACAACAGGAAGTTTTATTCATTGCTGGTAAGGATGAAAAATTGTGCAACCACTTTGAAGACAGTTTTGCAGTTTCTTACAAAGCTAAATATGGGCTGACAACATGATCCAGCAATGGCACGTCTAGGAATTTACCCAAAGAAGTTGAAAACCAATGTCCAAATGAAAACCCTGCACACAAATGTTTACAGCAGCTTTATTCATAATTGCCACAAATTAAGAGCAATCAAGATGCCTTGATTCACCCTTCCATAGGTGAATGGATAAACAAACTATGACACACCCCCATAGTGGAATATTATTTAGTGATAAAAATAAACAAGCTGTCAATCCACAAATAAACATGGAGGAAACTTAAATGTATGTTGCCAAGTAAAAGAAGACAATCTGAAAAGTTTACATACTGTATGATTACAGTGTTATGACATTGCAGAAAAGGTAAAATTATAGGGATAGTACAAAGATCAGTGGTTTACATAGATTCTGGGTCCGAGTAGGGAGTGAGAACCAGCAGGTTGAGCCAGGGCAATTTGATATGATGGTAGATAAATGTCATTATGCATCTGTCCAAACCCATATAATTGTACACAAAAACAGTGAATCCTAATGTAAACTGTATACTTCAGTCACTAAAAATGTTTAGATATTAGTTCACCAATTGTAACAAATGTACCATACTACTGCAAGACATAGGGGAAATTATGTGTGTGGGGACTAATATAGGAACTCCATACTTTTGTTGCAATTTTTCTATAAACCTAAAACTGCTCTAAAAAACTAATTCACTAAAAATACTAAAAAGATCACACAAGAAATAAAAGTCAGCAATAGTTCTACCACTTTAAAAAAATATGTAAAGACATCCGTCCCCTCCCCCCCCCGCCCGCCTACTCCCTCAACACTTCCCTGAGCCAACCCCAACCCCAAGGAGTTCCCATTTGCTGCATCTCTTTCTTTGCCAAAATTTATGGATACATAGATATCCACACATCTATATGCATTTTTAAATGAAAAAGGAACCCTGCTATTCACAATTATCTGCATCTTTCTTTCTCACTTAATAGTATACCTACCTAGGGGTAGGGGATATGGTATGTACAAAAAAAAAATAGTATACCTGAGATGAATTTCTACATCAGAACTTCTAAATCTACCCTAGCCACTTTTAATGGCTCCATGGTGCTCCATTGTATGTACATACCTTAACTTATTCAGTGACTCCACTACAAGTGGACAACTCTGTTGTTTCCACTGCTTTGCTATTACAAGAAACTCTACAACAAATTCTTAAACATATATCTTTACATAATAGTGATATTATTTCTGTAGAGAAGATTCTTTGAAATTGCCAAGTCCAAATATAGATGTGTCTTTGTTTACTGTTAAAAGTGTGCTTATCAGAGAAATGGTGGCTATTTTTACTTTATGCACTTATGTGTTGTTGACATTTTTGCAATGAGCAAATTATAATTTTTATAATAAATTTAAAAGTTTAACCTCTCTTAAAGAAGATAATTACAAAAGCCTTTGTTCATTTTGCACTATTACTTATAAGCCATCCACCCAAAAAATTAGCTCTGTACTTCTCACCAAGGCTATTTGGAAATACGTGCAGAATTTGTTTGTATCAGTTGGTTGTTTGGTAGCTGGTTAATAGGATAGTTTCCTTTATTAAGTTTGAGTCAAAATGATTGGGAGGGGCCCCTACTGGTAGATAGCGGGTGGAAGTCAGATACGCATCTTGCAATAAATACATGGAGAGTCCCCCACAAATTAGATGGTCTTGCACAAAACTCACAAAGCATTCATGCTGAGAAACATCAAGCTCTGTTTTAGACCATATGGTCCATTTCTTCCTGCTCTGACCTCACTCTCACTCCCCTTAATATTATCAGTCATGAGCATACAGGGTAGCAACACCACCTGCTTCTTGATATACTGGTGTACAGATCTCAAAGAACAGGATAACACTAAAAGTCCTGAAGCTGTGTCTGCCCTGGCCTACCCCAACAATGTGGGTGTGTAAGCAGCCCAGGAAGATCACCGGCATTCTTCAAGTATATGGTTGGCTTTTGTTAAAACAATCCAATTGATTCAACCAGTTCAATTTTTGATTCATTGCTCAAAACTTGACTATTATGAATATTGAAAAGTAAATGAATTTAAAAATCATCCAGTCTGAACTGCAGCCCAACACTCATATGCAGAAAAGAAGAGATTTTATTTCCTGAAGGAGCAACAATAATACAATAGTCCTTTAACCTCAAATGTAGAGCCTTAGGACAGGAAGGCAGACTGGTTCTCCTAGGATCTCACAGAGTGAATAGGCTCCCAGACCTGAAACCTCTTGGGGAAAACCACAATCAGGATCCAAAGTCTTTAATAAAAAGTGTGTACTACTCATTCGCATCAATAGACCATTATTCTTGTTGCTAGAACGATACCTTCATCAGTCTCTCGATTGATGTGGTCTGGCTATTTTTAGGTGAACCCAAAAACTGTAATATTATCGAATCCCTGATGCATGCCAAGAATCCAAAAGAGGCAGTTAAATTAAATTACAAAGGCTTAATTTCTTATTCCTGGCCTCCTAGCACTACCCTGAGAGGTTTCTACCTCCATTAGAGAATGCTCAACTATAAATCTCCACCCAAAACGCACTTGCATGTGGCTCTGTGAACATTGATGAGCCTCCAGGGGCTTTTTCCCAATTGCTCTCCACAATGTCTGAATTTCATTGCTCTTCCTGGTGCCGTCTGAGGATGGGGTTTGGTTGCACAAACAGAAGTCCACAGAAGGGATGGAATGGAGGGGCCGTGATCCATGGAGGAGGACAATCTGCCTTTGCTAGCTTATAACAGAGGAGAAGGAGGCTATCATTTCTCCAAGAGAAAGCCTCCCCAAACCCTGACATAGAGGAATGCAGAAAAGAACCATAAGTGGTTAATCCTGGAAGCTTTCTGAGATTTCCCCATGGTGAAATAGTTCTGCGGTAGCCAGCACCTTAATTGAAATCTCGCTGTTGTAATATTCCTCGTTCAATTGATGATCCTCCAAAAATAGAGCCAAAATTTCATCGTTTGCCTGAAATTTTGTTTTGTTTTTGCCTGGGGACATCTGGAAGCAATCATAATTTAACTTATTTAGATTGAATGAATGGTGTCTTATTTCTACCCTTATGTGCAAACCCTCAAGTAAGGCCATTGGAGGAGACAAAATGTGTCATCATATGCTGCTGTTTGCCAGGAAAAGTCCTGTTCCATATTTTTAAGCTCTTAGAACAGAACCATTTTAGGATAATTTTTATTAAGACTGGCTTTTCAATAATTTGCATCACCTGTTTTCCTTTAAAAACCTATTAATCTTCTTTCCACGTTGGATCTCTTTTCCTGATCTCATGTTAAAAATGTCTTTGGGTCTCTAGCCAATGTTCCTGCTATTTCAGTTAAGAAAGAAGCAGCTGTCGTGCTAATTGAAGGAGCAAGCTTTAAAACTGTGCTGTGCTTCTCAACTTTGGCTGCACATTATAATCACCTGGAAAGCTTTTTAAAATCCCAATGACCCAAAATTGCATACTATATGTTTCCATTTATGTGACATTCTGGGATGGGGGGGGGAAACTATAAGGACAGAGAACAGTAATTGCCAGGGACCAGGAGGTGGGGAAACATCTGATCTCAAAGGATCAGCACCATAGAATTTGTTGAGATGTTGAAATTGTTTTGTATCATTTGTGGTAGAGGTTACAATAATTTAGGCATGTGTTAAAACTCACAGAAATGTACACCAAGCCAAAAAAAAAAAGAAAAGAAACTCTACTCTATGTATTTTATTTAAATTCCCAATGCCCAAGTCCTATCCAAACTAATTAATTCTGAATTTCTGGGGTGGGAGCCAGGCATCTATATTTTTTAAAGCTCCCCAGGGCATTTGAGTGTGCAGCCAAGGTTAAGAAACACTGGCCTATGTGAGTAACACTTTTCCTTGTGGATTATGTGGATTTCTCTTTCTGAGGATCCTGCCCAATGCCCAGAACTAGTTCCCTGAGGTATAAAAGAAGCTGGGGTTCTATACTTCTGAGTACTCTAAATTCACCCTGGTACCTCCCCTCCCAACTACAGAAGGCAAAAATAATTAAAAATGTGCATATGTGATCAGAGATGGGAAAGGGTTCCTTAAAATTCAAAGACACTGGCCAGGTAGGCCTAAACTGCACCTGTTTAAAGGTAACAGAAGCCACTGATCTGAAACTTTCTAGAAAGACTACAGAGAACTTGGCTGAGCAAGCTAATACCCCATATCTGTTACAAGCTTCTATTCCAAGATCATCAACCATAGCTCTGACTTCAATACACTGCCACACAGGATGCTACACCAAAAAAACAAAAGTGCAGTGAGAGAGAGAAGGAGAGATTTCAATGTTTTTTCCTAGAATATGGTGAATATGTCCTCTCTGGAATAAACGCAGAGAAGTTTGTTCAATCACAACTTTAATTATTGCTTTCATTTCAATGGTTTCTTTTTCTCCTTGGGAATATATGAAATTCTGAAGTTGGCTCTTTAGGCTCTATCCTCAATAGCTATTGTCCACTCCCACTTCTTGTACTTGTCCTCTGCATTCCAGAAGGGATTCTAAAATTTTTCCTCCACTTCAGTGATTCCATTGTCTTCATGTCCATCCTACAATTTAGTTCTTTCCTTATCGGTTGTGATTCGGCTCTTGCATTTTTTTTATTGCTTTCAGCAGTTCTTTAATTTACCTAATTCCATTTTTATCTCATCCGCTTATATCTTCACTGCAGCATGTCTGCCCATTATAAATTTGTATTCCTTTTTCATTGGGGCCATGCTTTCTTGCATCCTTTTACACAAATGATTCCCTGAAATTTTCTTCTCTTTCTACAGTAGATTGTTTCAGACTTCACTCGCCATCTGAATCTTTAGGAAAATGTTCCCTCCACTTTCTTTTGCAGTAGGATTTCATAAGACCCATGATGAAATATTTTCTGTTTACTTATTCAATAAAGAGACGATACCCATCTGGACCCAATATTTACTAGAATTGTAGGTGTGTGGACTGTCCTTGGCCCTGAACTCTCTCCACTGGGGTGTGTCTGAATTTTATTTTCA
Source organism: Myrmecophaga tridactyla (assembly GCA_004026745.1). Lineage (NCBI taxonomy): Eukaryota > Metazoa > Chordata > Mammalia > Pilosa > Myrmecophagidae > Myrmecophaga > Myrmecophaga tridactyla. Next base: position 162,908 of record PVIY010000733.1, on the reverse strand, counting down.
AAATAAAATATGCAGCTGGAAAGGAGTTAGCAGGTTCAGCTTCTGGATCAATTTCCATTTCTAGGAAGCTTTCATCTGATGTGATTCTGCTAAATGAAAATGTAATCAAATTTTATTCCTAGTATCTGGCTCCCTGATACTGTGAATACAAGTACATATAAAACTGAAATCCCCAAAGTGTACCCCAGAATGTTCTTTTTGTCTTTGACTCCCATAGTCTTAACTGGGAAGGGAATTAAACCTTCCCCGGTGCAATGCACCCCTGCCCTTTCCTTTCCTCTCTGTGCCAGTTTGAAAGGATGTATGTACCCAGAAAAGCCATGTTTTAATCCTAATTTCATTTTGTAAAGGCAGCCGTTTCTCCTAATTGCTATTCAGTACTGTATATTTGAGACTATAATTAGGTCATCTCCCTGGAGATGTGACTCAATCAATTGTGGTTGTTAAACTGGATTAGGTGGAGACCTATCTCCACTCATTCAAGTGGGTCTTGATTAGTTTACTGGAATCCTTTAAAGGAGGAATCATTGTGGAGAAAGACAGAGATTCAGAGAGAGCGGAGAATGCTGCAGCACCACAAAGCAGAGAGTCCACCAGCCAGTGGCCTTTGGAGATGAAGAAAGAAAACACTTCCTGGGAGCTTCATGAAACAGGAAGCCAGGAGAGAAAGCTAGCAGATGACACCATGTTTGCCACGTGCCCTTCCAGCCAAGAGAGAAACCCTGACTGCGTTTGCCATGTGCCTTTCCACTTGAGAAAGAGACCCTGAACTTCATTGGCCTTCTTGAACCAAGATATCTTTCCTTGGATGCCTTAGATTGGACATTTCTATAGGCTTGTTTTAATTGGGATATTTTCTCAGCCTTAGAACTGTAAACTAGCAACTTATTAAATTCCCCTTTTAAAAACCATTCTGTTTCTGGTATATTGCATTCTGGCAGCTAGCAAACTAGGACACTCTACTTTATGCAATCTATGAATGGATATGGAACAACAGGAAAAGATGGGGAGAACGTGCGATACAGCCTTCCAGCTGCTTCCAAAACCAGTAATCACTCAATATGACGTTTTTCACTCTTTCTTTCCTTGAATAATTATTTAAAATCCACTCTTTGCTCAACACTCTTCAGATGATGAGGGTACGATAGCAAAATGAAGTTCCCACTCTCTGGGAGGTTACATTCCAGTGGATATAGTGTAGAAAACCAACTGAAGAAACACACCAGGTGGAGAAACACCTATGAAGAAGCATGAAGCAGGGTGAAGGATGGAAAATGATGGAGATGCTTAAGAGTTTAGAGAAGGCATCTCATGAATTCATTCCTAGCACCTTTTTTTCCTCCAAAAATAAATATTATGTAGAACGCTAATATAAAGAACAAACAAAAAACATCTAGTTAAAATGTGGCACTCAGCTTCCTCTTATCTCCCTTGGGGACTCTTGGATATGTCCACAGACCTATCCACTGAAATGCTCCCACAGGCACATCTTCTTCAATATTTTTGGTGGTGGCAAATATCCATCCTTTAAGAGTGGACTTGACTTTTGGAGACAAGCAATTGTCATTCAGAATGGATCTGGTTCCTAAAGTGAATGAACAATTTCGAGGATTATCATTTGGATTCCAAATATATATATATATATACAGAGAGAGAGAGAGAGAGAGAGAGAGAGAAAATCTTACAGTGCTATTTTTCTTGCACAGCTTCTAAACTGACAATTTAAAATGGCAGCAATTTTGAAAAAAAAAATCTATAAGTTGCTTAAATAATGACCTCATTGTTGAAATATACGAACAAACTTCCAAAGTGACCCCTCTGAAAAAGAAAGGACTATTTGAATAGATGACTTATGATATGTTTATTAAAGATCTAGTCATGTTACTTAAGGAAACAGAGTCAGGTGCTGGAGAAAACAAATGTTTTGTAGCCAGACAGACCTGGGTTGGAAGTCCAGATTTGCCACAGGAGTCTTATGTAACCTAATACAACATACTTAACATCTTTGAGCCTAAGTTTTCTCATTGGTAAAATGGGAGTAAAGAGACATTTCACATAAGAGGAAATACACGCAGCCAATAAACATGAGATGCTCAATATCATCATCATCGGGAAAAGTAAATCAAGATTACAAAGACATAACATTTTTACTAATTTAGTGAGAAAAAGTTAAAAGTCTGACAAGACAAAGTAAGTGGTGGAGAGAATATGGAACTATTGAACCTCTTATACATTATTCATAGATACAAAAATTGATGCAACTGTATTGAAAAATAATTTGGTATTATTGAACATTTACATATCCTACCTTGTAACTCAGCAATCCAGATCAAGGCCTACAAAGAGTATAGGAATAAATGGAGAAAAGCAGAACCATGGGATCTGTCGAATGGAAAATTTCTGAGCACCTGTAGCGGAGAGTGAGAAGCCTGGGTTTTCTGCAGAGGGAATAGTGAAATAAGAGAGGCGTGATTCTCTGAAGCAAAAGGAAGAATGCGGATGAAAGGGCACCACAGACAAACAATGCCTCACTTATCATTTCCTAATTGGGCATGGGGTGCCATGGGCACAGCGTGTGAGCTAGTGCACTTCCTCTCAAATACACACCCTCTCTCACATATACTCACAGGCAATTCTCTCAGACAACCTTCAAACAGAATAAAATATGTCCAAAGACATTCATATTCTGCCCAAAAGAACTGGATTAAGAGCATAATGATTTTTTATTTCTTCAAGATAATCACCCTAATGGACACAAGAAATATGTCCATCACTCATCAGTTTTTCAATAAATATAATGAGTATCTGTATAAAAATACCACTATTCGTTTAGATGAGGTAAGGTATATAAGGAAGGGGGTACAATGTCTGACTCAAAGTAAACTCAAAAGCAAACAGAAGGTCGGGGGAGGAGAGGAGGAACGGTGAAAAGAAGAGGAAGGGGGAGGAACTCAGATACACTGCTGCTGAGGGTAAATCGATTCAATTGCTTTGGAAATGAGTTGTCAGTATCCAATAAAGGTTAAGGTGCAAACACCCTAAAGCACAACAATTCCACTCCTAAGTAACTACCCAGAGAAATGCGTGCCTATCAGCTCTGGGATGTGGTCATAAAAGCATCATTATAAAAAATAGCCCAAACTGAAAATAAACTGTTCACAAAAGAATAGATAAATTGTGGTATATTCACCCAATGAAATTATATATAGGAATAAAAACAAAGGAACCACAGCTACACGCAATTAAAACAATGCTGAATGAAACAAGTCAGACACAAAAATATCCGTTCTGCACAATTCCGTTTATACAAAATTTAAAAGTCAGAAAAAACTAAATTGATTTAAGGGATGCATGCATAGGTTATAATACCATAAAACAAAATGAAGAAGGAAGGAAAGACACCATGATCCAGAATGGGCATGGGCCTGTGAGTTGTTAGGAGTATTCTCTTTCTTGTCCTGGGTGGTAGTTACATGAATAATGAATTACTGTGGGGTGAATATTGTGTCTATTTTGTGCACTTTTCTACATGTCTATTATATTTCATAATAAAAAAGGATTTTATTATTTATTTGTTAATTTCTCAAGGCCAGCTAGAGAGTAATTCTCTAGCTGGCCTTGAGAAATTAAATAAACACAAAAGATTGTCTGTAGCTGTAAATTGCATACCTTGTAGCTGGATAGGAGAGAGTCACGATAAAATACCCCAGACATCCTTATGTCATGTTTTCTTGCAGTAATTTATCTTTGATTCTTTCCATTCCTTAAAGTTAATCTCTCCGTAGGGTGCACGGGTAACAATTCAGTGGCAGAATTCTCGCCTGCCTTGCAGGAGACCCGGGTTCGATTCCCAGCCCATGCACTGCCCGTTTCCCCCAAAAAAGTGCGAACAAAATTCCTTATGATATACATATCACATATATGCCTCTGTGTGTGTGTGTATGTATAGATATAAACATATATATAGGGAGATACATAAGAAAATTAATCTCTCATTTATGAACATCCAGAATAATTGATCTATACTTCTTTCATATCTCCTCTTCTAGATGCCAAGCCCCTTGAAGGTAAGATGTGCATCTCTTCCATTTCTCCATCCACTTGTGAGCACAGTACAATTGGAGCTCAGTGATGATTTCTTAGACGCATAAATGAATCAGTTAAATTAATAAATAATATTTTTCTGAGTAATATACCACCAATATAATTTGCTCTGGTTTGTCATGGGCATGAACATAACAGAATTTCTGAGTAATAAGGTAGTGCTCAGATTAGCATGACGGAAAACATTTCCTGGAGAAGATGGGACCTGTGCTGCATGCTGAAGGAGAGATAGGATGTAGGCAGCACATGTAAAAGGGAAGTATTCTCTTCCACAGCTGTACAGAATTTTTACAGTCAGAGGTGAACACAGAAGGCTGGCGGAACAGAAGTTTTTTCACCACAGGATGGGGCAGAGCGTATGACTTGAGTAGTAGGACAAAGCTGGTTGAATAAATAAAGCCAGGTAGACAAACCGGGCCTGATTCTCTAGGAAATGGGGGCCAATGATTTTTCTGAGCAAGAGAAAGATTATTCTGGTTATTTTTACTTTACAAGAAGAATGGGAAAGGAGAAACTGCAAACTCCAGTTCTCTATGTGGTGGGACTCTTCACTAGCAAAAGATCTAAGTTCTATGTCAGTGCAGTTCCAACACCACATATTGAGAAATGAAATACTTAGATTTCCTCTTTTCTCTTGGTTTTCAGCCAGGAAGGAGTGTAATAGTTCGTAAAGCATTGACCGAATACTTTAAAAGATATAAATGATCCTCTTGGGGAAAATACATGGTCTTTTGGTTTCCATCATGCAAACATGGGACCCATGTTCTTAGAATTACTGAACACAAGATACAAAAGGTTAAGACCGAAAGCCAGAACCTCCGTCGCCGACGCCTCTCGAGCCGGACCCCTGAGAGTCGCCAACGCACCGCCTGGGCCCCGCCTCGCCCCCAAGAAGACCTTCAAGCAGCGCCGCGCCTTGGAGCCAAGAGTGGAAGATATCCGACTTAGCCGAGAGCAGCATCCTACCACGATGCCGGTGATAACAGAAAGATACAAGGGCGAGAAGCAGCTTCCTGTCCTGGGTAAAACAAGCTCCTCGCACCAGATCATGTCAACGTGAGTGAAAAACATTAGACGGCACCTGCAGCGAAGCCCACCAGGCCTCCTTCCTGCTGGCGCGCGGACCCAGCGTGGTGAGGTCTCCACGCCCATCTCCGACGTCCACCAGAGCGAGAAGGATGAAGAGGGCTTCCTGTATGTGGTCCGTGCCTCTCAGGAGACATTTGGGATGACACTGTTGGTGTAAGGCAGGCAGGAGCATCTATTCTAAAATATTTTAAACCCTTACACTGAGGCAAAATAAAAGCGGGGGGGGGGGATGTTATCAACTGAAATTAATCAGTCATTTAATCACAGGTCATCAAAACAGCAGCGTTCCCAGCTAGGTGTCCTAGGAAGTTTTTGTATTTCGAGCAGAAAAACTGAGCTCCAAATCAGCACATTCAGTTTTGGAAAACTTTTATTATTTAATGTAGGTCATCTTGCTTTCACATTTTAGAAATTTAAAAATAAAATCCTTTACATCTTAAGTTGCCAATAAGAGGACTTCGAGTTATTCTAATGCATTTTTCCCCCAATAGGAACTCGCAATCCCAGCGGTAACTCAAAGGCCCTGAGATGCGCTGTCTTCTGTTAGGTTCCCAGCCTGCCACCTCTTTAGAGAAGGCTGTCCATGCAGCTGGGGAGACCTCCTGGGGGAACCTTTCAGCACAGCTTGTCAGCATCACCTCCCCAGAGAATCATTTGCCACAATGGTTGGTGCAAAGCAGGTGAATTGGGGTGTATACAAAGCACCCCATCAGTGTCTCTGGTTCCTGTGACCACATATCCCAGGTCAGTTCTCCTGCAGCTTTAGAAAGTTGAGTCAGAGATTAAGCTGCTGCGTCTTTCGCTTGTTCTCTGGACAGATACTTGGAGAAAAACAACATAGCTTTATAGGAATTTTGACGTAGAATTTTGGCCTGTCTTCTAAAAAGGCTGAGAGAAAAAGGGAGTGGCATTTCTTATTTTGGATTTTATCTGAGAACTCAAAACTAGTACCTGATTTGGTAAATAAACAAGAATTGTATTGCTTTCATTAGGACGCCGGTAGAAACTAAAATTCAAGCATTAAAATTAAGATGTACACCCTTCTACCTTTTGGCTTAAAGCTATAGATGATTCTATATCTGCTATATAGATGAAGCTATATCTGCTACCTGCACAACTTAAATATGTCATTAAATATTTCTCACATTTTGTAAGAGTTCTGTTCTGTGAAACCACCATCAAAGCTCCCCCACTCTTAAATGCATGTCAGTTGTGAAGAAAATGTAGAGAAGGAGACCATAGCTTAACCTCTTCCATCTCCCACCTAGAATAAGTGACTTGATGCTACCTGTTATTTGCATGGGATTTACTATTCACTATTTTTGCGGGTCTGTCACAGAACAATCACAGATCTGTCAGCCCCAATGTTTGTGCAGCAGGTCAGGGTTCCTTCTGGCCTTTAGGTGTGTGTGGAAGTCTGTCTGTCTTGGTGGAAGATGTGTCCTGGTGTGGACCTCAGCCTTACTGCTGGGGGCCTGGGTGCCCAGCCTCAGAGGGGTCCCCACCTCCGCCCACACCACACCCACGCCCATAGGCCTCTATCTGCATTGCTATCTCCAACTCTGTATATTTATACCACAAGATGTAAATTCTCAATCAGCCTGTCTCGTTCAGATTGTGTATGTCATTATATCCAACATTCTTGTAACTACTGTGTAATCTGTAGGATTCCTATAAGAAATACTGATTTTAAAAAAAAAAAATACCAGAGGGGCGACTTCTAACCCACATTAGTTGGTTGTTGCTTTATTTATAGGCTTTTGAAGATAAGTGTGTTTTTAATGAACGAAGGTGAATAAAGGCACAACTAAAAACTGAAAAAAAAAAAAACAAAAAAAAAACGGTTAAGATCCCAAAACGGATTAGATTGGTTCTTGTCCACAGAGGTGAGTTTTTTAGAGATGTAAATGGTTATTTTGCCATCAAGTATACTCAATCACTAACAAATCACACTTTTATTTTTTGTTCCCTGAGTTCAGGCATTTAGTGTCTGAACATTTAATGGCATTTATGATGAAGCCAATAAATAGTGCCAACATTTGGGGAATGTGCTGGCCCATAGCTTCACTGTGCCATTGTTCTCAGTGAAAGCTTCCTCACTGATTTTTTTCCATTAGATATATATGGAATTCTAATACAACTTTCTTAATGCTATAGCTTTTTTCTTTTACTTTATTACTCTCATAAAAGAAAGACAAATTGGCTCTCCATACTGAATCCAATAATAACCGAAAAAATATATAAAAAAAACAAAATAGAATTGAGAAAATGGGAGCTAGAAAAAGTATCTGAACAAAGAGTTGAAATTGTGGGCAATTGTCCAATTGATTTATGCTGCTCTTAATTGCCAATTCCCAGGAGCCTTCCACTTGTTCCTTAATAGGAGAGGGATGATCTATGCTTCGACCTGGAATGAACCTGAAATGATGGATGGCATGGGCATTCAGCAGTTATGCTCTGTGCATGTGAAGGAAACTTCTTCTGCCTGGGCTGAAAGCTTAGCTAAGTCAGTGTGCAATTCCCATAAAGGCCAGTGTCAATGCTCAATGTAAATTTGAATGCCTCCGTGAGAAGCCACATGCACTTAAACTATTTTAGATGATGTTTGCTGTAAATTCTTACTTCTAGAATGCATGTAGAATTTCACCTTCCCCACTGCAAAGCTGATGAAGAAAGACATTTGGAGATAATTATTTGATGGAAGCTCTTTTAATAGCATTTGTTCCCTATATAAAGTAAAATTTCTTTTGAAAAAAAATACAAAATGCAAAAATGTTTCATGTTTTGAACTACTACAAGAGATAACCATTGTATATTTGCTCAGGTATACTCTTCTGATGCATTGTACATGAGGAGAGTTTTTTTAAGGCAAAATAATGGTTTTCCATCCCTCTCACTCCCATCTTTCTTCTTTACTCTCCCCAGATGAGAAGTGGTCCATACAAAAAAAGAAAAAGGTTTGTCTGATAGATATTCCTCTCTATAGTGAGTGGTTAAAAGCAGAGGCTCCAAGCGATGTGTTCAAATCTACCATTTAACGAGCTGTGTGACATTAGGGAAGCTACATTCTGTGCCTCAGTTTCCTTATCTGAAATGGGATGTGTACAGAACCTACTTCAAAGTGTTCATGTCTGGATTAAATTAATAAATATATGCATAGCACTTAGAGTGACATCTGATATATGTTAAACACTAGATAAAAATTAGCTCCCATTATTACACTTATTACTAAATACACTCCTAGGTTGGAGATGGATGGAGTACCAGCAAGCCTGTATTTCTGAAACTTGGGGAAGAGAGCAGAAAAACAGACTCACAGAGTGGTAGGGGGTGGGAGGGTAGTCAGAGAGGAGGAAGAGAAGCCAGAGGGAGAAAGGACTCCCAGAAAATCACCTGAGGCAGACTCTGTGAGGACGAAAAAGCAACGTAAAAGAAAACTTGTCCTAAACCCAGCCTGTCTAGGCAGAAGCTTTTCATATGATGTAATTCACAACTTCATTCTGAAAGAATATAAGTATTCCTGAAAAATGCTTGAGCAATTTTCTGATAAATGTTAATGGGATTGAAATTAGTTCTGGGAAACCATGCACTGGGCAGATTGTCAATCAAAAGTCCAGTGATCACATATCCCTGGGTGTAAAGGAACAGACTCAAGTTCATCTCAGTAAAATCATTAATGGAGTGCCCTTGCTTTCTTAATGTGGACCAACTGGGACAATAAATACTTTGGACAAATAAAAATTTCTTTTCTTTTTATTTTCAGTGTAACTTTTTATAAATTCTTTAATGATGATCATCTAACCATTTTCTTTCCCTATCAAACACCTTTTCCAAAAGAGAATCTTCAGGCTGGTCTGTTAAAACAAGTTCCTTTTGCAACAGGATTAAAATAAAACTTTCCCCATGCTTAACTAAACTGTCAAAAATATTTTCATTTAATAGCAATTGAGAAGTCAGACAAAAGATGCCTTGTCCCTTCCTTCTATATATGTGTAATCTGCTAAAGATTTGGGAACCAGTCAACTAAGATGGCAGCAAAAAACAAACAAACAAAAAATGCTCAAAGTTGATATTCCCCTACAGAAACTTTGAACAACTAGCAAACAGCTAGCCAACCGCCTCAAAACTGGAAAACGGTTAAAGGGTTGCAGTAACTAGGTAAAGTGGAACATCAAGAAAATTGCAGCTTTAAAAATATTCCTGGAATTGAAAGAATTCTTGTCATATCATTAGCTGGTTACAAATTTATAGAACAGGAGCTCAGAGACTAAATCCAAAAGCTAACACATTAGAATACATAGTGTGCCACAAAATACTACAAGGAAACAAAGAAACAAAAGCAAGACCCATCCAGAGGAAAAAGACAAAAAAAATTCAGAAAGCAATAATGAAGAAAACTAGACTTTGGACATAATAGACAAAAATTTTAGAAAAATGATCCTCAATATCCTCAAGGAAATGAGAAGATATAGAGAAATAAAGAACATCAGGAGAAAATGAATGAACAATATAAGAATTTGAATAAAGAGAGATATTTTTTAAAGGACTCAAACATAAATTCTGGAGTTGAAGAGTACAATAACTAAAATGAAAAAAATCATAGAGGGTATCAGCATGCGATTAGAGCCAGCAGAAGAAAGAATCGGTGAACTCCAAGACAAGACAATTGAAGTAATTAGGCTTAGGAGTAAAAAGAATAAAGAATGAAAAGTTGTGAACAGAGCCTAAGAAATCTTTGGAATAGCATAAAGCATACCACTATACATATTATGGATGTCCCATAAGGAAAAGAAAGAAGAAAAGGGACAGAAGAAATATTCAAGGAAATAATGGCAGATAATGGTGCAAATTAAATAAAAGACATGAATATAAAAATTCAAAATGGTCAATATACCCAAAAAAGGATAAACTTGAAAAGAACCATGGCCAGAAACATAGTAGTTCAGACAATCAAATACCAAGAACAAGGAGAGAATTCTTAAACCTGCAAAGAAAAAAGTAAATATGTTATGTACAAGGGGCTCCAATAAAAAGAAGTGCCACTTTCTCATGGAGGAAAGAAGACAACGGGACAAAATATTTAAAGTGCTGAAAGAAAACACTCCCATCAAAGAATTTTATATTCAGCAAGACTGTCTTTCAAAAATGTGGGAGAGATTAAGACATTCACAGATTAACAAAAGCTTAAGGAGTTCATCACCACTCTTATAGGACAGGCGTGTGCCCTATAAGAAATGCGAAGAGGGGCTCTTTAGACTGAATGGAATAGACACTAGACAATGGATAAAAGTAGCAGGAAGAAATAAAGAAGTCAAATAAAGGTAACCATATGGATAATTATAAATCCTAATACGATTGTAATATATTTCTTCATATGTAACTCCACTTTTACTTCTCACAATTTCTGAAATGCAAATAAGTGAAAAGTTATAATTTTGGAATAGTTTTGGAATACAATACATAAAGATATAATTTGTAACAAGTACAACAGAAAGGTGGAAAAGTGAAGGGGCATCAGAACAATATATATGTATGCTATTGAAGTTAAGTTGGTATAAAATCAAACATGACTGTTATAGATTGGGATGTTAAAGTTAAGCCCCACACCACAAACGAAATATCTGAAATATATATAAAGAAAAAAACGAGAAGGGACTTTAAAAGTTACACTGCAAAAAAAATAAGGAAATAAATATGAAAGGAGGCATTAGCTGATAATCAAGGGAAAATAAAAGGTATAACACTTGCAAAGACCAAATACCAAATAGGTGAGAAGAAAGTCCTGCATTATCAGTAGCTACTTTGAATGTAAATAGGTTAAACTCTCGAGTCAAAAGGCAGAGATTGGCAGAATGGATAAAAAGTCATATCCCAGCTAAATGCAGTTTAAAGACTCACCTTAAATTCCAAGACACAAGAAGGTTAAAAGTGAAAGGATGCAAAAAGAAAAAAAAAACACTATACAAATAGCAACCAAAGGAAAGTTGAAGTAGCAACAATAATACCAGATATAATAGACTTTAAGTAACTGTTACACAGGACAAAGAAGGTTGCTAAGTAATGATAAAGGGATCAGTTCAACAAGATATAAAAAATACAAACATATATGTACTTAATGGCAGAGATGCAAATCAAAAAGATTGAAGGGAGAAACAGACAGTTCTACATGAATAGTAGGAGGCTTGCATACATCACTTTCAATAATGGATATTATATCCAGACTGTAAATCATTAAGAAAATAGAAGTCTTGAATTAACCAACTGGACCTAAAGACATATATAGAACACTTCAAGCAACAACAACATAATACATATTTTTCTCTAGAGCACAGGGGTCATTCTCCAGGACAGACCATATAATAGGTCATGAAAGAACTCTCAATAAATTTAAAAATACTGAAATCCTACAATGTAACTTTTCTGACCACAATAGAACAAATTAGAAATCAATAACAGAGGGAGAGTCAGAAAATTCACAAGTATGTTGAAATTAAACAGCATATCTTATATAATCAATGAGTCAAAAAAGAAATTAGAAATAACTTGAGGCAAATAAAAATAAAACATATCAGAAGGTATGGGCTGCAGCAAAGGCAGTGCTGAGAGGGGAATTTAGAGCTTGAAATACTTAGCATTAAAAAAGAAGAAAGATTTCAAATCAGAAACCTAAGCTCAAAACAGTAGGCTCTAGAAAAAGAAGAAAAAACTAAAGCCTAAGTAAACATATGGAAATAAATAACAAAGATTCCATTCTAGTGGAAATAAATGAAATAGAGAATTTAAAAAAAGACAAAGAAAATCATTAAAACCAAAATTGGTCCTTTGAAAAGATCAATAAAATTAACAGTACTTTAGCTAGACTGACAAGGGAAAAAATAGGACACAAATAACTAAAATTGTTAATGAATGGGGAGACATTACTGCCAAACCCACAGAAAGAAAAAGGATTACAAGAAAATACTAACATCAATCCTGCTCAAACTCTCCCAAAAATTTGAAGAGAAGACAACACTTCCTGACTATTCTATGAGGCAAATATCAACCTAATATCAAAGCCAGACAAAGATAACACAAGAAAAGAAAATTACAGACCAATTTCCCTATAAAGATGCAAATGTCTTTGACAAAATACTAGCAAACTGAATCCAACAGCCCATAAAAAGAATTATACATCATGATCAAGTGAGATTTGTCCCAGTTATAGAAGGGTGTTACTTCATAAGAAAATTAATTAATGTAATACACCACATTAATAGAATGAAGGTAAAAAAAATCACACCATCATCTCAACTGACACAGAGAAGGCATTTCATAAAATTCAGTACCCCTTCTTGATAAAAAACAATTAGAAAAGTAGGAATAGAAGGAAACATCTTCAACCTGATAAAGATCAAATATGAAAAACTCACAAATAACATCATACTCAATTATGAAAGGCTTAAAACTTTTCATCTAATATCAAGAACAAAACAATTTCACAATTGATTTTTGATAAGTGTGCCAAGTACACTAAATCGGGAAAGAATAGTCTTTTCAACAAATGGTGCAGGGAAAACTGGGTATCTATAAACAAAATAATGAAGGTGGATCCCTAATTCACAATATATGCAAAAGTTAATTCAAAATGTATCAAGGGCCTAAATATAAAAACCAAAATGATAAAATACCTAGAAGAAAACATAGAAAAGCATCTTTAGGACCTTGTGTTAAGTAATGGTTTCTTAGACTTTATACCAAAAGCATGAGCAATAAAAGAAAAAATAGATAAATAGGACTTCATCAAAATTAAAAACCTGTTTGCATCAAAGGGATTCATCACGGAAGCATAAAACAACCTATACAATGGGAGAAAACATTTGGAAACCACACACTGGGTTTAATTTCCAGAATAAAGAAAGAAACCGTACAGCTCAACAATACAAAGACCAGCAACACAGTGTAAAAAGGGGCAAAAGACTTGAATAGACATTTCTCCAGAGAAGTTATACAATTGGCTAATCCACACATAAAAAGATGTCAACATCATCAGCCATTAGGGAAATGCAAATTAAAATCATAAGAGATACCATCTCACACCCACTAGAAAGACTAGTATTTAAAGAGTGGAAATGATAAGTGTTGGAGATGATGTGGAGAAATAAGATCACTATTTCATTGTTGGTGGGAATATAAAATGATGCAGCCAATGTGGAAAACAGTTTGGTAATTCCTCAGGAAATTAAGTGTAGTATTACCATATACCCTGGCAATCCCACTACTAGGTATACACCCAAATGAATTGAAAGCAGGGACTCAAACAGATATTTATACACTGATGTTCACAGCAGTATTATCCACTATTGTCAAAAGATGGAAGCAACCCCAGTTGCTTTTTCTCCACATCGTCTCCTATTTCCACATCATCTCCAACACTTGTCATTTCCACTCTCCAAATACTAGTCTTTCTAGTGGGTGTGAGATGGTATCTCTTATGATTTTAATTTGCACAGCAGTATTATCCACTATTGCCAAAAGATGGAAGCAACCCCAGTGCCCATCAACCAACGAATAGATAAACAAAATGTGATATGTACATACAATGGAATATTATTCAGCCATAAAAAGGAGTGAAGTTCTGATACATGCGACAAAATGAACCTTGAAGACATAATATTGAGTGAATAAGTCGACAGAAAAGAACAAATATTGTACGATCTCAGTGATATAAAATAATTAGAATAAACAAACTCATAGAGTCAGAAACTAAAATACAGGTTATCAGAAGCTGAGGTGGATGTAAGGAATGGGGAATTAATGCTTAATTGGTGCAGAGCTTCTGTTTGGCCTGATGGTAAAATTTTGTAGTAGTTGGAGGTAATGTTAGTACAACAATGGGAATATAAAGAACTTTACTGATTTGTATATTTGAATGTGGTTAAAAGGGGAAATCTTAGGTTATATATCTGTTACTAAAAACTTTTAAAACCTTAGAACTGTACAATATATACAGTGATGTCTAATATAAACCATGTACTATACATAGTATCTTAATTTCTTCAGTTGTAAGAAAGATACTAAGTTAATAAATATTGTTAATACTAGGGAAAGCCAGGTGTACAGGGGGAAGTGTATGGGAACTCTGTATTTTCTGTATGGGTTCTCTACAAATTTACAACTGCTCCAATTATATATATGTATTTTTTTAATAATAAAATTGAATTTGGTAATGCACTGTACATACATACCCATCCAGATTTTTTTTGCATAAATGAAGGGTTAAATGTACACAAATTGGATTTTATTATCAATTTTCTTTTATAAACCTCATCTTTTTTATAACTATGCATTGTGAGGATTTTTCCAAGTTACTTAATATTCCAAATTATTTTGGCTATTTTTTTCACTTATGAATATGCAATGTTATTAAACCAATTTCCTATTGTCAGATACTTAGATTGGCCCCAACTTCTAGTAATATAAATAGCAACGTGATAACATTCTTTCAATTAAATACTTTTAAACATTGGTTGTTATTTATTTAAGATAAGCTTCTAAAAGTAAATTGCTTAATAAAATCATATGCATAGTTAGTGTTTTCCGTATTTATTGCCAAATTCCCCTCCAGAATTGTACAAAAGTTCACTACCACCAGACTGTTTCCTTTCCAATACAGAGAACTATCACTTTATAAAATTGATGCTAATTCCATAAGCAAAATACATCTCATCCTTATTAGTTTTAATTTACATTTTACTACTAATGAACTTTAATATATTCTAATTGTTCATTGGCATTTAGAATTCCTTCTTATAATTTTGTTGAAATGTATTTTTAATTAATTAATATATTAAAGGAAATTCTGGCCAGGGATCCAGCTTTATTAAAAAATAATAACTTAAATCTCTAAATTATATGCTTTTATATTCAATAATGACAAATCATAGACTCCTTTTAGGTATGGAAAAGAAATTACTGTAATTAATTTTCTTCAAAGAACTTTAATTTATAATTTTTAGTTCTGCAAGTGACTACCGAGTCAAAAAAGTAGAAGAACTATTAGGCATCTCAATCTGAGCTGGAATTTTTTTTATTTAAGACTTTGGTACATAGCTCACCTAGGGGGAAAGAACTAATATATAAGAAAATGAAAAAAACAATAAATGCACAAAAGCAGAAAACTTGCTTCACAAGGTAACCTCTTTGTTTTATCTGCACAATGGTGAAGTTATGCCAATGAATTTTAATAAATTATGCTTGCTATGAATAGCTTGCATGGATTTCTTGAAATCTTAGAACCAATGCACAGAATACAGTAGAATGATAAATCCTCCGTTTTACTTCAAAACTCACTCACCATCCTGGTACTAATGCTTGCAGCCAAATCCTTAGAGTTTTATGGAGAGAATGGGAGGAAGTTCAGTAAATCAGAGATCTCAATATATTTCTGAAAGATGGAAACTATATTGAAGACTGTAGCCAACCAAGCGGTGCGGAACAGGCATAGCTTTGGATTTAGCTAAGAAGCCACACCTGTCCTGCATCCCACCACAGTGGCAGAGAACAGCACGAAGATGAGACTGGAAATGGGGTCTTTAATAGAAGTTCTGTGTATGCAGCAGTCCATAAACAACTCCACCAACCCCCACTATCACAAAAAAAAAAACAGAATACATTCTTCCCACCAACACACACATACACACTGCCAAGAAAGACAAAAGAAAAACCAAGATAAAAATTGGCAGCTGTATGAAGCTTTGAGCAACCAGCAAGAATTGACAGAAACTTCTCATTCAATGTTCTAGAAAACAGTTAAAAACTGCAGTTACAGGGCAAGTACCAAATCAAGGAAAATGCTTCTTAAAAGGATGTAGCTCATGGTGCTCTGGCTGGCCCCTCCATCATCCCCTCACTGACTTGGCACAGAGCAGGTCTATGCTTGCAGTGCAGATCACTGGTCCAGGTTCTGGAGGGAGCAGGGTAACCCTCATACACAAACTAGGAGCATGTATATCTGGACCAATCCATCTGGTGGTGGCCTGAGGGAGCTGCCATCCCAGAACTTGCTCTTTGTGTAAAAGGCAGTTCACAGAGCTCTCCTAGAGAAAGCTGTTGGAGAGCATTCAAGTCATGCTGCCTGAGAACAAGGGATTGCTGGATGTAGGGCATACAATGCAGTGCACATGACTGTGAAGAAACTGTATCCTAGGGGAGAGGGGACATTTGGAAATTTGCAAATGGGGAATTCCTAGGGGCAGACACCCATGCCCAAGACATGGGCTTATACAGGATAAGGGGTGCCCAGAGGGTTTGGCCTGGGGTTATTCTCTAAACTCATTATATGGATAAGCCCTGAAGGATGGTGTTTACATAAATCAATCCACAAAGACTGAGAAAGGTGTTATCTTTTTTTCCTTCTTTTTTTTCTTTACTCCTGGCACTCAAGGAAAGCTCTGCCATATCCCTAACTGGATGCCAACATAAGGAGTAGATAACTCAGAGCTTAAATTCCAGTGACAGCAATTAAAATATCAAAATGTCTAGGTTTCAACAAAAGGTTACAAAACATACACACACACACAAAGAAAGAAAGAAAAGGAATGGTCCAGACAAAGGAGGAGATTAACACATTACAAACCATTAATGAAGAAGACCAGATCTGGAACATACCAGACAAAGACTTTTTTTTTTTAATGGTCCTAAATATGCTCAAAGAGCTAAAAAGAAATTTTGGAAAAGAACTAAAGGAAATCAGGAAAATGACAAATGAACACAAAGAGAATATTATTAGAGAGATGGAAGTTATAAAAAGGAACCAAACAGAACTGAGGACCACAACGGCAATTTTTAATTCCCTAGAGGGGTTCAACAGCATATTAGAGCTGACAAAAGAAAGAACCAGAAAACTTGAAGATTAGATTATTGAAATCACCCAGTCTGAGAAGGAAGAAAGAATGAAGAAAAGTGAATACAGCCTGAAGAACCTATGAACACTACCAAACAAACTAATATATACATCATGTGAGTCCCAAAAGGAGAAGAAATAGAGAAAAGTCAGAGGGAATATTCACAAAAATAATGGCTAACTTCCCAAATTTAAGAAAAATCATGAATACATACATCCAAGTTGCTCCACCAACTCCAAACACAATAGACCCATGCCACAATATATTATAATCACACTGTCCAGTGTCAAAAATAAAGAGACAATTCTGAAAGCCACAAAAGAGAAGCAATATGTCATGTACAAGGGAGCTGTAATAAGATGAAGTGTTTATTTCTCATTGGAAACCATGGAGGCAAGAAGGCAGTAAGATGACATACTGTATTACTCAGGGTTCTCTAGAGAAACAGAACCAACAGGAGATATCTATAAATATGAGATTTTTAAAAGTGTCTCATGCAAACGAGTATATCTAAGAGCCCAAAATCTGTAGGGCAGGCCATGAGCTAGGTCCTCAATGATCTCCCGAAAGAAAGGCTGATTGGGAAGAGAGTCTCTCTTCTGAATTCTCCTTAAAAGCTTTCAGGTGATTGGATTAAGCATCACTCATTGAAGAAGACATTCCCCTTAGCTGACTGCAGATGTAATCAGCTGTGGGGGCAGCCAATGTACTGATAATTTAAGTCTATAAAATGTCCTCACAGGAACAGATAGATCAGTGCCTGCCTGACCAGACAACTGGGCACCAACACTTGGTCAAGTTGACACATGAAGCTATCCATCACACATATTAAAAGTGCTGAAAGGGAAAAATTGCCAACTAATAACTCTATATTCTGCCAATTGTCTTTCAAAAATGAGGGATATCACTTGAATTCTAGAATTAAGAAAAGGGAAAAAGCTGTGGTTTCCTAGTCCTGCACACTCATGCAGCAGCATAGATAAAGCAAGGCTTTCTCCCAATTAAACACCACCCTGAAGCACGAAATCTAAATGCTGTGCTCTTGCTGACAACAATAGCAGTCATTCATTGCCCTGGGCATCAAAAAGTAATACTAACATCGCTTGAGAAAATAACCAGGCCAACACAGCTGCCGAAGCCATAGTCCAATCAACCAAGCCCCTTCTAAGCCTCATTCCTGCACCCCTTAACTTGCCACATGTACCCTCTTATCCCCCAGTTAAGCAGAAACAAACCTCACAGCTAAATTTCGTTCTTGGACGTGAAGGTTGGTCATTTCCTCCCCTCTTCACCAGTCTCTCTTAGCTGATATCTCTCCTCAGCCCTCTCTCTTCTATCCTCCTCTTGTTGTTGATTGACCCTTGCATTTTTTTTTTTTTTTTTCATGGACAGGCACTGGGAATCGGACCCGGGTCACCAGCATGGCAGGTGAGAACTCTGCTTGCTGAGCCACCATGGCCCGCCCAACCCTTGCATTTTAAACTTCTCACCAAGTTTGTCTCTTCCGGATTAGAAACCTTTCCCAACAAACTTCTCCTTGCCAGAGGCTCCGCTGCGCTCCCCACACTCAATCAGCCACCTTCAATAGCACATTCAGAGACTCCTACACTCCCACAAGTAGGGCCTACAACCCACCAACAGCTTGAAGCAATTACAGAAGATGCACTATCAGCCCAAATTCCTTTAAGATTAAGGGAAATTAGAAGTCTCTGAGGAGGAAATGATGCAGGGTTAGAATTAGGGCAGTGGCTGGCTAAACAAAAGGCAAATTCCAAAAAGCAGAGAACACCATCTCTGAGAAGAACAGCAACAAACAGCACCTGGCAGCCAAACAACCCCCACCTGAGTGAGTCATCTACAGAGAAGGGGGTAGCCAACCAACCCACCCAAATGCTCTATATACCACCAGGCACTGCTCTGGAGAGACGGGAGAGTGTGAGGAAGAGCCCAGAAGAAGGAGGGGGGAGAAGGAGCAAGTAAAGCTAATCTGTAAAAGCAAATGGCCCCACATGCCCTTTGCGTCTCACCTTTCTCACCTCTGTTTTTGTGAGAATGCCTGCATATTCTCTCACATATGTACCTAATAAATGTTCTGTTTGTTTACTCTAAAAAAAGAAAATGGAGAGATTGAGACACTCCAATGATAACAAATGCTGAGGGAATTAGTCACCACTGGGTTAGCCCTATTAGAGATGCTAAAGAGAGTTCTGAAGATGAAAGGAAAGGACAATGGACAACGATAGTAGATGGAAGTTGCATGAAGAAATAAAGATCTCCAGTGAGGGTGATGACATAGATAAATATAAATGCCAGTAAAATTGTATTTTTGCTTTGTAACTCCACCTTTTACTTCCTACAGGACTTAAAAGGCAAATATGTAACATGTAATCACAAATCCATAGTTCTAGACTCATAATGTATAATTTGTGACAAGAACTACATAAAACTGGGGGGCAGAAGGGGTATAGGAACATAGTTTGTATATGTTTTTGAAGTTAAGTTGGTATCGAAGCAAATGAGACGTTATAGATTTAGGATGACAACTTTAAGCCCCATGGAAACTTTAGAGAAAATATCAGAATATGCAAACTCATGGAGGCAGAAATGAGAGTACAAGTTGCCAGGGGCAGGGGCAGAGAGAATGAGGAGTTAGTGAAAAATGGTGTAGGGTTTCTGTTTGGGGAGATGGGAAAGTTAAATAATAGAAAGTGATGAGGGCACCACAGTATTTGAATGTGATTAACACTATTGAATAGTGTACTTGGGAGTCATTGAAATGGGAAAGTTTATGTTGTATATATGTCCTCACAATTTAAAAGTAAAACTAAAGAGACAAGGATAATTAAAGGCAATATATCATCCTGGATGAGATCTAGTGAGGGAGGAGAGAAGGTTCAAAGGGATATTATTAGGACATGTAAAAACATCAAAATATAGATGCTAAGTTTTTATCAATGCTAATTTTCTGGAACTTGATATCTTCACTTAGGGTGACTGCATAAGTGAATACTCTTGTTCTTAGGAAATGTACATTACTGTATTAAGTGTTCAAGGATTGTGACATATGTAACCTACATTCAAGTATAGAAAATGTATTGATGAATAGATAGATAGATAGATAGATAGATTGATTGATTGATAGATAGATAGGTTATCTGGGAAAGAGGGGTATGTTGGAGTTCTCCATATTGGGTTTGTATTATTTTTGTAACCGGCCTGTAAGTTTGAAAGTAGTTTAAAACAAAAAGTATTTTTTTAAAGGCTGGAGACTTTCTTTCTTAAAATATGAACCAGCTGCTTGGAAGGCCTTCCAGCCACTAGTAAGGTAATGGCACAATTTGTTCTGGTTTGAAAGGATTATGTAGCCTAGATAAAACATGTTTTGATCCTGATCGACTTGTGGAGGCAGCCATTTCTTTTAATCCTTATCCAGTACTGTAGGCTGGAAATTTGATTAGATTATCTCTGCAGAGATATGGTGCTTCCGATTGTGAATGTTAACCTTTGATTAGAGGGAGATGTGATTCCTCCCATTCGGGGTGGGTCTTGATTAGTTTACTGGAATACTTTAAAACAGGAAACATTTTGGAAAGAGGTTTAGAGCCACAGGAACCATGAGAGCCCATGCAGCCAGAGACCTTTGGAGATGAAGAAGGAAAATGCCCCCTGCCAAGCTTCATGGAGCAAGTGGCCTGGAGAGAAAGCTAGCAGACATCACCATTTTTCGCCATGTGCCTTTTCAGTTGAGAGAGAAACCCTGAACTTCATTGGTCTTTCTTGAGTGAAGGTACCTTCTTATTGATGCCTTGATCTGGACATTTTTATGGACTTGCTTTAATTGGGACATTTTCACGGCCTTAGAACTGTAAACTTGCAACTTAATAAATTCCCCCATTTAAAAGCCATTCCGTTTCTGGTATATCACATTCTGGCGGCTAGCAAACTAGAACAGGTACTTATGTAGTGACTGGTCTACAGCCCTCTCATCCAGTTGGCAGGTTACAACCACCCACTCAATGATCCAAAGCAGTCTTTTAATTTACTCATATTTAGAGGTGAATCAGCAACTACGGTTTACCAGACAATTGAGGAAAATCTATAACATGAAAGAGAGAGTGAGACCAAGATAAATAAACTAGTTCAGATACAGAGGTTTGGCTTCTTTAATATGAGCCAATTGCAATGAAAAACCACATAGAAGTTTCTCTTTCTCTAATCTAGCAGTCCAAGTGTAAGTGGTCCAGGGCTGACGGTGTTAACAGGTTGTGTAGCCCAGGCTCCTTTTCAAGTTGTTCTGCAACCTCTAGAATGTTCTTAGCTTTTGTCCACACAGTCAAGATGGTTCTTCATGATGACACATCACCATGTTCACATTCCAACCTGGAGGAAGCAATGAGGCAGGGCCTAGAAGACATTCCACTTTCTTTAAAGAGCACAAAGCTTCTGCTTACTTCTCATTAATATTGGTTACATGACCACACCAAGTTGCAAGGAGGCTAGGAATTGCAGTTGTTGGCAGGGTAGCTGTGTGCCCAGGTAAAATATTCAATCACCATGGATGAAGGGGAGAAGAAATAATGAGGGACAATGGTCAGTATGTGCAATGATAAATAGAAGGAACAATGCCAGAAGAAAATTAGGCAAATTAGGAAACAGAGGCATATCTAAATAAAAATCCAATTCAAATAATCTCTCCCCACAAAACAATTAGAGCTTTGGAAATTAAAAACTAGTGTTCAAAATAAAATATATAGCACATAGTCAAAGAGAATATGTATGCATATATGTGTGTGTGTGTCTGTGAGAGAGAGAGAGAGAGAGAGAGAGAGAGAGAGAGAGAGAGAGAGAGAGAGAGAGGGAGGGAGGGAGGGAGAGAGTGCTATAGGGCTCCAGAGAGAGAAAATAGAGGAAATTGAGTAGAAAACTATGAAAAAAAAAGTTGCAAACATTTCCAAGAGTGAAAGGAGAAATCTTCTTTGAATTAAAAGTGTAGGTTACAAGGAAGATGAGAATAAAAGACCTACATCTACACACATAATTTCTAAACACTCAGAGGAACTCCAAGAAAAAAAAAGCAGAAGGCATGATCCAAAAGGATGTAAGGAAATAGAAATCATCTGAACATTGCTTTGAGTGTTGCTGGAGCTGGGCTATTGAAACCAAAAATAAATCTTATCATTATCCAATACCTGACTCTGTAGTAAATAATTATTACACTGCCATTATGTAAATGCTGGTTTTCTGGTTTTTAACTTTTAGAATTGGCCTACAGACCAAGCATGGTGGACAAATTACAGCTATGAAAACGTAAAATCTATCAACCTTGACAATGAAAAAATACAAGTACAATAAAAGTTGGAAGGTAGAGGCAGAGACGTGGGAGGAGTAGCACAAAAGATAAAAATCCTTTCACACAATAGAGAATCAACAGATGCCACTGAAAAGCAATGAGGTTTAAGGGTAGCATTTGAAGTTACAAAAGTATCGAGTACAAGAATTAAGAGAGAGAGAGTACTATATACAGAGTAGATAGTGGTACAAAAGCTAAGCCCTTATCTATCAAAGTAAGTCAGTAGATAATGTCTCACATAGATAAAATCAAGAAATGGCAATGTAAGCATATTATTTAAGGTAAGGAAGTAATCACAAAAGAACTGAAAGCAGAAACAATGAAAAGCAATTGCTTCTAGGGAGCTAGAAGAGGATGGAGTAGGAAGTTAACTTGTGCTTTCATTATGAGCCCTTCAATACCATGTGCATATACTTTGATAAAAATGAAAGTTGAAATTTTATGGAAACCCAGGTCCCCACATTCTAATGCTTGGATTCCAGCCAGAAAGTATTTTGAGGAAGTTTTTATCATTACTCATTCTAGTAAGGACTTTTACTGTAATGATCATGCATCTCCAGTTTGCACAGAATTGTTCTGATTTATGCATGAGCTTTCATTTTCATTCTCAAAAGAGTCTAGGTTTGGATGATAAATTGTACATTCACACTGGCTTTTAAGCATTCAGTAACATGTGTTTCCTCTCGTCTATGCTAAGGATAATGGCACTGTTACAAAATTGCCTGCTATGAGTAGCTTGGTGGTTTGAATAAACCCCAGCACTTGATTTACAATAAACATCAAGGGAAGACATTTGTTACCGGAAGACAACAAGGTAAACAGAAGATTATGCTATTTATTTACTTCACTTGCTGCAGTGGTCACAGTGTAGATTCTGTTAAGTTTGAAGAATACTAATTTGCAAAATTTTGTAAGATTGGATTCCTAAAGGGCTCAACAGAACCAAAGCACATAACTTCCCAAAATTCCAGTTAATGTTTCTTCTATTTCACCTGCTGTGCACTCCAAGCATAGCTACTAGTTTGTTAGAAAATTTTCAATGAACAGCTGGTAATACTTCTCTAAAAACACAGAGGGAACAAGATTCCAGTCTACAAAGTATAGAGCCAGCTCATAAACAGAATTACCCCAATAAGTGGTAACTTTTCTGCCAACATCTGCAAATACTAAACCTGTTGAGCATTGTAGTTTGCTGAAGTCCTAAAAGCTTATTTCCATCTTTGATAATGTCAGGTGCTACTCATCAAATGTTTGCAAGAAATGGACTTCCTTTGTTGAGTAACTGCTATTGATGCTTTGAAGTTTTGACAAGAACTAAATTCTATTATGCGGAAACTCTTAATAGAAAACAAGAGTACTGTTTGGATGTACTTGGGTTGACATCTGCTATAACTGGTGCTGACACTGTTTTACGACAAACCCTTCATTTTATTTGCCATATGGCTCAAGGGTTGCCAGCAATTTCATCCCAGGAAATAGATATGTAGTGAGATGCTATGGGAGATTCCTTCAGACTTCAGAGAGAACTAAGCCACAATACTCCTGTGATTAAATTCAAGTCCTAGAGTTGAAATGGATGTTTGGACAATTCTATTGGAGCCCATTGTTGAGGGAACCCAGGGAATGACATTCTATTGGTGCTTTTGATTCCTTCTTTTTTCTCCCAAGATCAGGGATTCAGGGTGCTGCTCTATTTTGCTTTCAAAAACAGTACTTGGGGTGGGCCACGGTGGCTCAGCAGGTAAGAATGCTTGCCTGCCATGCCCGAGGACCCAGGTTCAATTCCCGGTGCCTGCCCATGTTTAAAAAAAAAAAAAACAGTACTTGAAGGAAGTAACTGTTGGGTTTCCTTGACATTTTATAGAAAACTGTCACAGCCAAACTCTTGGGTTTGTAGTTAAGTATTAGACATTTTGGAATTTTCTGTCAATACTCAGTGCAGCTGTGGTTAAATTGCTCCCAATTGAATGCCGAAGATGTCATTAAGACTGGTGAAAATCTTACAACCAGGATACTATTTTGTTTACCTAAAATGGCCTTGTAGCAATTAGAAGGAGTTCTCAGAGAGACAAACTGAAATACACAGTCTCGATTCTAAACTTAGAAGGTGAAAGCACAATTCGGATGCTTCAAGCTACCTAAAACCAAGAGGAAATACAATTTACAATTACTAGTAGTGCTAAGATGGTCATAGTACCGTTATAATAATTTTTAGGAAATTAAATTAAATTGTAGCAAAGAGTGACATGAGTGGATGTTCTAGTTTGTTAGCTGCTGGAATGCAATATACCAGAAACGGAATGGCTTTTAAAAAGGGGAATTTAATAAGTTGCTAGTTTATAGTTCTAAGGCCGAGAAAATGTTCCAATTAAAACAAATCTATGGAAATGTCCAATCAAAGGCATCCAGTGAAAGATATCTTGGTTCAAGAAGGCCAATGAAGTTCTGGGTTTCTTTCTCAAGTGAAAGGTCACATGGCGAGCACAGTCAGAGTTTCTCATCTGGAAAGTCACCTGGTGAACGTGGTCAGGGTTCCTCTCTCATCTGGAAGAGCACGTGGCGAGCACAGCGTCATCTGCTAGCTTCTTCTCCTGGCTTCCTGTTTCATGAAGCTCCCCGTGAGGCATGTTCCTTCTTCGTCTCCAAAGGTCACTGGCTGGTGGATTCTGCTTCTCGTGGCTATGTCGTTCTGCTCTGCTCTCTCTGAATCTCCTTCATTCTCCAAAATGTTTCCTCTTCTAGGACTCCAGAAACTAATCAAGACCTATCCAAGTGGGTGGAGACACACGCCTCTACCTAATCCAGTTTAACAACCACTCTTGATTAAATCACATCTCCAGGGAGATGATTTCATTACAGTTTCAGACATACAATACTGAATAGGGATTAGAAGAAATGGCTGCCTTTGCAAAATGGGATTAGGATTAAAATATGGCTTTTCTAGGGGACATACATCCTTTCAAACCAGCACAGTGGATGAGCATAAAACTTGGCTGAGTTTTCACTCTGGCCATAAAGCACTGACAGGGAATGTTTGCCATATATTGCTATTGATGTCCAGGACCAAATCACTTATGCTTTCAACTCATTCTCATGGAAATGTTGTGGGATTCACAACTGCTTGCAAATCTTTTTCCAATCAATACATTCTTGTGTTGGTGGTTTGAGCTTCACAGCTCATAAATTGAAGCAATTATCATGCAATTGCCTTTTACTCCAGCTCTTGCTACCAAAAGCATAAGGCATTGACAATGTGAACATTACCTTCTTGTAGACCAGAGCTTGCTTCTCTCTGACTTCCAAAATAGTTTGGTCCCCTGTCACCTGCCCCACACCTCTCCTTTGCAGCACTCTTGTTCAATGTCTGCCTTTCCTCTGGGACTGTGAACCCAATGGAGAAAGACAACAAGCAAGTTCGTTCACTGCCACATCTGGTCCTGCAGCACAGGACATCAGAAGTGCTCACAAATGTTATCTACTAATGAAAGCAAGTCCATTCTCCAAGAACGCAACTAAACGTGTAGGAAAGAAAAATCCAGATAATTTATGTGGATGCACTGCACTCAAGGAGGTGGAGTATAACTTTCTACTCCTTTAGTGTGTCCTGCACATGGTAACTTCTTTCCAAAGGGAAAGTATGAGAAGGGAGACAAAGGAGTAACTTTATGGTGGAGAAACCTGACAAATCCTAACTCAGACATATGATCAGGGTTAACATCAACGATGATATGTCATATTGATAATATATTGATTGATTGATTTGAGTCAATGAAAATTGCACTTCATCTCTGTGTCCTTCCTTCCAAAACACACACCCCTAGTCTAAGGATGAGAAAAACATTAGATAAATCCAAAGTGGGAGACATTCTACAAAATATCAGATCAGTATTCCTCAAAACTGTCAGAGGTCATCAAAAATAAGAAAAGTCTAAAAACCATCATAGTCAAGAGCAATCTTAAGACACGACAACTAAATGTAATGTGGTGTCCTGAATGAAATCCTGGAAGATAAAAATCTAAGGAAATTTGAATAAAGTATGGACTTTAGCTAGTAAAAATGTACTGATATTCATTCACTAATTGTAACAAATACACCATAGTAATATAAGATGTAAACAATAGGGGAAGGAGGATTATAGGAAAATGGCAGAGTAGAATGCTCCAGGATTAAATCTCTCCATCAAAACTATTATTAAACAGACAAGAACTGTCTGAAATGACTGTTTTACAATGCCGGAGGCCAGTAGAGCATGGTACAGTATCCAGGAAAGAGTGGGAGAAAGAGGCTGGTAAATTACAGTAAAGGCCAGTAAATTGCTCCCTCCACAGGGTGGCTACTTGCATCCATCCTGCACTCTCACAGCAGGCTTCCATGTGGCCCAGCCACTCGCTAGCTCACTGGTGCAGAAAAGGAGGTAAAAAATCCTCTTCCAGAAGACCAGGGGTGGGCACGACCTATCGCTGATCATGGATTCTGATTGGTGACTTGGGTCCCTGGGAGCCCAGCTGTGAGGGTGGCCGTTGTTTCAACCCACTGGAAACAAAGGTGGTGGAGGTGGGGGGAGACTTAAAGACATGATGCTTCCTCAGGGCTGCTGGGGACAAGTTTAGGGCTGCACTTGCAGGACAGGTCAGGTAAGCTCGGCTTTGAGGAGCAGTGGAGGAAATACCTGGTGTGGAGGGCCAGGAGCAATCAATCAGGCCCAAGCAGGGAAAGTCCCCACAACATTGGGGCAGAATGTCTCCAAGAGTTAAACAATAACCAATGTTAGGAAACCGAGAGAACGGGATGTGTTTTGGCAACAGCTAACGGCATTTTTCTGCTTCTATGATCTGCTTGCTTGCTAGCAACTGCAAAACCACAACATGATTTTAGCCTTTATAAGCACACCTTGAAAACCTCTGGGGGCTGCTCTCTGAATCTTCCTTTTTGGAAGTTCCTGAGGCAGTCGCCGGCCGTCTAATAAAGACTCCAAATTGGCTTGCAGTTTTGAATTATGTGGTCTCTCTTTCAGTGTACCCCATAACACTGGTGCCCACCCTGACCTCTCCCCACTGTGAGTCTGGAGCTGTTCTGCGCTCCCTTCATGGGTCCCTGGCCCTGTTTTGACTGGGAAAGACTGACTTGGGAAACTCCTCTCTAGTGGGCTCCCCCACCCAGAAATTGCCCTCCAGGCAAAAGCAGCTTGAGACAACTAAAGGAGCGTAAGAAAGCATAGAGGCAGAGAGCCTGGGGAAAAGGCTTGTTTGCTTTAAATACCCAGGAGAGAGAGGTCTGTAACCTGGGAAATAGAGGGGACATTCCAGCTCCTGTAACAGGGGAATGCCAAAACCAACTAACAAGCACAAGTACATGACAAGACTCAGGTCCAGAAACAACAGGGAGAACCCTGCACTCTGCATTCACCTTTGGAGAACCTTCCTTTTAGGTGGGCTGAAGCTCAAGAAAATCTGTCAAAGAAACAGACGTCTCAGAGAATAAATCCCAGTGTTATTCCCAGTGTTATTAAATCCCAGTACAGTGGACAACAAAAAAATACCAGACAAATGGGAAATGATGACCCATCCAAAGGAAGAAGAAAAAATCCAGAAAACATCAATGAAGAAGACCAGAATGTGGACATACTGAGGAAAGACTTTTAAAAAATTATCTTTATATTGATATTTCTTTGCATCTCCAGTACCTTAGAGCAGCTAGAAGTGAAAAAAAAAAACCTAAAATTGTGGAATTGTAACCCCTACCAAACTCTGAAATCAGTTCTACAACTAATTGCTGCAATGTACTTTGAAATTCATTGCTTTTTTGTATATATGTCATTTTTCACACACACACAAAAAAAGACAAGGAAGAGTATAACAGAAGATAGGATTTGAAAAATGAGTAAGACTGCTGAATCATTATACTGATATTTCTTTTGGTCTCCAGTGTCTTGGAGCAGCTTAAAGGAAGAACTGTAGAACTTCAACTCATACCAAACTCAGAAATATATTCTATAACTACTTCTTAAAATGTTCTTGGAAATGTATTGTTTTTTTGTATATATGTTATATTTCACAATTTTTTAAAAAAAAAATCTTAAAAATCATTAAGGAGGGGCAGTGTGATGATTGATTAGAGGCAGAATTCTTGCCTGCCATGCCAGAGACCTGGGTTCATTGCAAAAGAAAAAAAAATCATCAAGGAGATGAAGGAAAATACAGAGGAAAAACTACAGGATATGAGGAAAACAATGAATGAACAAGATGAGAAGCTTAGTAAACAGATAGAAATTTTTTTAAAGAACCAAACAGAGCTACTCGTGCTGCAGTCCACAATAACTGAAATGGAAAATTCCCAGAAGGGCTTCGATAGCTGATTGGAGCCGGCAGAAGAAAGAATCAGTGAACTGGAAGACAAGACACTTGAACTGAGTTAGGATGAGGAACAGAAGGAAAAAGAACTGTAAACAGTGAAAATAGCCTAAGACATCTCTGAGACACCATCAAGCATACCAATATTTTCACTGCAGGAGTCCCAGAAGGAGAAAGAAGAATGGGGCAGAAGGAATAGTCAAAGTAATAATGACAAAGAACATCAACCTTAGCAAAAGCATGAATATGCACATCTAAGAAGCCAGAAGAACACCAAACAGGGATAAGCATGGAAAAAAGCATACCCCAAAAAGTATACCCTCTCATATACTGATCACACTATCAAATGGCAAAGGACAAGGAAAGAGTTCTGAAAGCTGCAAGAGAAAAGCAACATGTCATGTAAAAGAGAGTTCTAGTTAGACTGAGGGCCCATTTGCCATCAAAAATCATGGAGACAAGAAGGCAGTAGGCTGAAATCCTTAAAGTGCTGAAAGGAAACAACTGCTAATGAAGAATTTTATATCCTATGAGACTTTCTTTCAAAAATGAGAAAGAGATTAAGGTATTCTCAGATAAATAAAAGCTGAGGGAATTCATCATCACCAGACCTGCCCTACAAGGATAAAGGGACTTCCTCAACTGACAGGAAAAGACACTAGACACAGTTCAATGTGGCATTAAAAAAAAAAAGGATTTGTGGTAAATGTAACCGCTTGGGTAATTATAAATGACAGTACTATTGTACTTTATTTGGGGGTGTATAATTCCACTTCTTTGCTTCCTACAGGTGCATACAAAGGCATTAAGAAAAATGACGAATCTATGTCCATTTTGGACATATAATGTACAGAAGCAAAAATGATAACAGGTACAAAAATAGGAGGGGGTTGGAGAGGTAAAGGGAAACGCTCTGGAAATAGACATCGATGGTGGTTGCACAACATTGTTAATGTACCTGATGCCATTTAAAATGGTTAAAAATGGTAAATTTTATGTTGTATTTTACCGTAATGAGAATAAAAAGACATGAATTGTAATATTAAGCTATTGTCTTTCAGCTCCAAACTCACACTTCGGTGCTCTGTTTGTGATTTCTCCTTTGTCAACGGGCTTCCTGGTTGGTTCTGCCATTGGTGGCCTGCGGGTAAGACTGGAAGGCTGGAAGACGAGAAAGAGGCATGCTCCTTCCTGCTCCTGCCAGCGTGGCCCCAACAGTGGCATTTCCCGTAGCAGTTGCTTCCACCTTCCAGCTTCTTTCCATGCTTCCAGAGCTTGCCTCATGGTAGCACCTCATAGATACCACCAGCTGTGCGCAATGACCCTTCCTCAGAAATTGGGTCCCACCTCTGCAAATTCTATCCTCCAAGTTTCTGGTTTCTGACCATCTCCCTTCCTTTTTTTCATTGCCCTAGTCCAAGAGTAGGTAGCTGCTTCCTGCAATTACTGCCTGTGTGTTACCTCATTGTCCCCTGTTTGCTTTTCCAGTTCTCCAGCACCTATTCAGCCAATTTCCTATGTTAAATTTTCTCTGTTAAAACAATGTTTAATTTGTTTTTGGGCAGCTGCCGTGGCTCAGCAGGCAGAGCTCTGACCTGCCGTGCTGGAGGTCTGGAGTTCAATCCCTGGTGCCTCCTGCCCATATGCAAATTTAAAAAAAAAACAATGTTTAATTTGTTTTTCTGACCAGACCTTTATGGTTATTGAAGTAAAATATGCCGCATGTGGCTAAAAACATGGCAAGCAATACACAAAAGGAAAGCAGTTGTAGTGTGATGAGCCCATTGGTGCTTCTTTATCTTTCTTCAAATATGTTTAAAGTCCTGCCATGATTTGGTTTCATCACTCTATGCCCTTTTCAGAGGACAGTGTGTACTCAGGGCAAACTATCCCTGCGTGTAATGAGAGATGAGGAGACCAATTTATGTAACTCACTGTTAATTGCCAGATGGAATAGGACAAAAGATGAGTGCTAGAAGAAAAAGTAAATAGAATACTGAGAGAGATACTATCTAAGAGAGAGGAAAAAAGTTTTCTGGTATTAGAAAAAACAATCCCAGGGTTTCAAAAAGACCACAGTATTCTATTACATTAAACACTCTGTCTCTCTTTTTCTTCCCCTGGCACTTGGAAATACATGAAGTACACAAGTAAGCTGGAGTATACCCGGGAGACACAAGCCATGTTCCCCAAGCATTCTGCTAGGAGACTGCTGGTCCTACCTGCCTATTCCTAGGAGATCTATAGCGCCCTCTGTTGATCAGCACTCTGAGGATGAAATGGAGAGCACCCTGAATCCTTGATTACCTTAGCCACAGCCCCTCCTGCTGCACCTCCCTTCCAGAAAATTCCATATTTTGTTACTGCATAGGACTGCAGTCCCAAATCCCTATCAGGTCTCCTGCTCTGGTGAATTGGGCTGGACACAGTGTGAACTACAAGGACTTGATGTTAGGTTGTCTAGGCCCAAGGTAGACTGGCTTTCTATTTATTTCCAAAAATAAGGAATGCATGACAGCATGGCATAAATAGAATGAGTACCAGATTTGGAGTCAGACGGGTCTGATTTCAAACCCGATCGCAATACTCAGTGCATATAAAAGCACATCAATTACTTACATATTCCCTATAAAATAAGAGCACAACTATTTATGCCATAGAGGTGCATTAGGGGATTGAATAAGATAATATCTGAACCAGCTGCCAGTGTTCAATAAATATTAGCAATTATTATTTAAAAATCTAAGTTACTGGATAGAAATGAAAGGTGACTTTATTTTCTAATAGTTATCCAAATGGAATGGGAGGCTTTGGCAGGTATGACTGTTGTGATGTGAGAAGTTCTAGCATGGACCAGATAAAGCCTCTACAAAGCTGATTCAAGCGTCAGAAGAGTGGTTGGAGAACATGTCTTTTAAGTTCCTTTCAATCCCAAGAGTTTTTGAAGAGCAGCCATTGGGATTTTAATGTCTTTCCAAGCTGACTTAATATTCATTTTCTCTAGATAATATATACTCAGATCTACAAAATGATGGCCAATGCCATAAAAAGTTATCAGAAAAGGTGTCTGTGAACCTGCCTCATTTTCTTGGGAGTGTACACATTGTGTGCTCACGCGTGTGTTTTAATACTGCAAATTTCTCTCTTCATGTTCCTCTAACATTGCTGTAGCTGATTTTTCAAACTGCCTTCCTGGTGATACAATAAAATCACATGCACACTCCCAAAAAAAGAAAAAAGCCAACCAAACAATTGTTCTGTGGTTGCCTCAGCTATTTCCAATGTGGCCCGGCAATCTTTCCAAATCCCTCCTTTTTTTTGGTTTACCATGGGAAACTGCTTTCCCAACTGAGTACTACCATGGAAGTTAAGGGTCGATTCTTAATAATTAGCAACTGAGGGGTCTCAGTCAAGAGGCACTCAGCCCCAAACAAGTCCTGACATTTTCCTCCTGCATTTTCCCTGCCTGTGTGCCCCATGCACCCCCATCTCTCTGGCCAGTGTGCCTCGCACGGCTTCTGACTCAGGCTAGTTCTGGGATCCCCATCACAGGACACAAGAACCATCACCATGGGTCACACTTAGGAGGTGCCCTTCTCCACCCACGTTTTTCTCTCTGAGAAAAAGCCACTAGCAAAACACCACAGTAAATCAGAATTCCTTTGGCTTTAGTGCCTCTCCCATCTGTAAACCACTTAGAAGTAATAGTTCCTTTGTGCATGCCTTGGGCACAATTGAATTTTGCACCTATCCAGTCCGCAGCATTTACAACAGGAGGCTGAAAACCACAAACCTGGAGGTTGTTCTCGAGGCGCCCTCTGGTGAACCAAGAGAATGTTGCATCTTGGCCTCTCCCTGTCAAAACTGTACTAAAAAAACTGTATTAAACTGTATCAAATCCATTTAATAACACTAATAGGATCAGTATATTGTCCCGTTTTACAAAAATTAATGGTAAGTTTATTTAATGTTATTGAAGTGGCTAGGAATGGGGGTGGTTTAAAGACAGCCACTGGGTTTGACTCTCAACAAAGCCACTTATAGTGTATTCTATGGATTAAGAGACTGTCCGTCAGTCTCTTAATCCATAAAACATACCATAATATGCTGTGATAATTTAATTGTAAATACATACAAGGTGCTTAGAACAGTGCCTAGCACATAGCGAGCACCAAATAAATACTAAAATTCATATTAAAATATTAATGATTGAAAGGTGTCTGATTCAAAGAAGATAAATTTGAAGCCTTCCCTGATTAACGTAGGGCCCTAGTCTAATCAGCCCCATAATCACCCAGATTCCTGTCTCTGAAATGAACACAATCTTTATATCAGCACTTCAACTCCCTTGCCCCAAACCGCAAGTTCAGCAATGCCCCAGAATTGGGACTAGTCAAGCCCAACCAACCTTCTGACCCCGTGATGCTGACCTCTCACATGAGCTCCTATAAACCAGGTCCCTACCTTGTCAGGCTTTCCCTGGTCCCAGGGAGTGGGTCCACATCCTCCTCACCTTCCCCATGTAACCTTTCCTTTGTTTCCCAGTCAGCTCTCCATTTCCTTCAGACCTAAATCCTCTTTGCTTGTCCCAGTCTTCCATTTTTCTAAATCTTCCTTCTGAACCTCTGTGCCCAAGACCCATTTCCTGCTTGCAGATCATAAGTATAATGTCACAAAATGCTGGATGGGCACAGGTTCCTTAGGACTGTAGTGATTTGTCTCCCCATGGAATGACACAAAGTGCTTAGAGTTTGTCTTTATCGTTATTTATAACTTGATGAAGAAAAATGTGTGATTTTTTTCCACTGTGACAGAGCAAACAAAATGTTAAATTGCCCATTAATAAAATATAAATGAGGAAACTGAGGTCCAGATAGGTTATGTCAGTTGACCAATGACACACAGCTCGTATGGAGCACACCTGAATTAGAACTAGGACTCCTGAGCCCTGACCGGCCCAGCACTCTCTTCTAAAGTGCACACAACTTCCTACTGCCCTACTCCACCGGCATGGTCACATTTTCACTGCAAAATATCCAAATCTTCAAAAAAGATCTCATAAATATGAGCATTTTATGAAAAAAGTAATTCAGATTTGGATAATGATGGGAAATAAGGCCATCACCTAAGAGGAAATTCAAATCAGTGTGAAGAATGAGCCCTGGAAACCCGTTTCAGTCAAGGGACATGGAAGTTGAGGATCATATTATATTATGCATCAATTCTGGGTGAAATAGATGAAATAATGGGAGAGGTGACAACTGCAAAAAACATTTCAGAGTCAGGAAATCATATTGTGTCCCATAAATGACTTAGCAAGCCCAAATAGACTGAATCCTAAGCCTGAAGCAGGAAAGGCTGAAAACCAACTTATTTAACATTGGAGGGACCCCCCAAAACTCAGAAATTAGAGCATCCAGATACCTTTGTATTTATCCACATAGTTACCATTTCTATTGCTCTTTCTTTACTTTGTGCAATCAAAATTTCCATCTAGTGTCACTTTCTTTCTGCCTGAAAGATATCTTTTAACATTTCTTATAGAGTGGGTCTGATGGTGATAATTCCTTTCAGTTTTTTATGTATGGAAACTCTACTTCAAACTCATTTTAAAAATAGAATTATGACTGGTAAATAATTCTAGATTGACAGATTATTTTTTCTTTCAGCTCTTTGCTCCACTGTTCTCTGGCTTGCATTGTCTCCTAGAAGAAGTCTACTGTCATCCTCACCTTTGTTCTTCTGTACATATTTCTTTCTCTGACCGCCTTTAGGATTTTCTGTTCACAAGCAATTTGATTATGATGTATTGACATAGTTTTCTTTGTGTTTCTTGTGCTTGGGATTTGTTGCACTTCTTGGATCTGTAGGGTTATAGTTTTCATCAAATTTGACAACTTTTTAGCCATTGTTTCTTTGCATATTTTTTCTGTCCCCTTTCCTCTTCTTTGAGCATTCCAATTACACATATATTTTGTGGCTTGAAGTTTCCCCACTGGAGATCTGTTCGTTTTTTTATACATTCTTTTTTCCCTTTGTATTTATATTTGGGGTAATTTCTATTGCTATAGCTTCAAGTTCACTAATGTTTTCTTCCAAAATATCTAATCTGCTGATAATCTTATGTGTCTTTTTCATCTCAGAAATTTTAGCTCTCAGCTCTTGATTCAAGTTTTTATCACTTGATTTGTCAAGTCTTTCATCTCTTGATTTAAGTCCTTTTTATCTTCACTGCCTCTTGTTAACACTTTCCATCTTTCCTCTACCTTCTTGAACATATAGAATTAGTTATAATTCTTTTAATATCTTTGTCTACTTATACTATCATCTGTTTCATTTTTGTGTCTGTTTCTATTGATTGATTTTTTTTTCCTCATTACAGGTCATATTTTTCTTCATTATGGGTCATATTTTCCTGCTTCTGTGCATGCCTGATGATTTTTTATTGAATGACAGACATGAATTTTGCCTTGCTTGGTACTAGATATTTTTGTAATTCCCCTAAATATTTTTCAACTTTCTTCTAAGATTCAATAAAATTACTTGAAAATATTTTTATCTTTACAGGTCTTGGATTTAAGGTTTGCTAGGCGGTACACAAAGCACTATTATTCAAGGAGTGATTTTGCCCCCAAAATGAAGCCAATCTATCCTTTCTGAGTATTGTAGTCAGCGCCCTGTGAATTAAGGGGTTTCCTACTCTGTTTTTGTGAGAACAGGAACTACTCCTGATTCTGGGTAAGTTGAGTGACTGTTCCTTCTAATCCTTGGGTAGTTTCTTCACGTGAATGAAGGAATCAGTACTCACCAGAAGAGCTGAAGGAATCAGTACTCACCAGGTCCGCAGAGTTTACTTTGTATGCTGAGCTCTCTTCTCTCTAATTTGCTGTCCTGTGACCTCTCACTGCCTTGGCCTCACTGTCTTCCCTGCTCCATCTCCTCAGTTCAGGCACACTGCCACTTCCACCTGTCTTCTCCCTGCCTCTACCTTGTCATGGATACTTGTACCAAATAGTAAGCTCAGGCAATCATAGGGCTCATCTAATTTCTTTCCTCTCTCTCATGGATCATTGTCCTTAATTGCCTGCTGTCTAATGTCTCAAAAACAACTGTTTCATATATATTTTTCCAGTTTTTTCAGTGCTACTATCTATTCAGTCCCTGTATTCCATCTTGGCCAGACACAAAAGTGGTACCAGATTTCTCAAGATCCATGTTTCTCAATCTTGGCCCTATTGACATTTTGGACCGGATAATCATTCGTGGTGGAGGGGTCATTCTGTGCATCACAAGATATTTGGCAATATCCTTGGACTGTACCCACACAATGTCATAGCATCCTCCCTCCCCAGTGTGACAGCCAAAAATTTCTCTAGTGATTACCAAATGTCTCCTAGGAAGAGGGCAAAATTACCCATGGTTGAGAACTACTGCTCTAAATTCTTGTTAGTGCTTATGTTTGTGTGTATGTGTATGCGTACTGATGTGTACACACACATATTCATGTTGTGTGTGCAGCGGGGCAAAAATATGAAGGCCTGGTTAAAATCTATGTAAGAAGCTATGACATCACTACATTCCTTACCTCACTCTACACTGCAGAACAATTGGCCTTCCCTCTCTACAGAAAAAGTCTAGAGAGGATAATACAAGGTGTTCCTGAACTGGAGGTAGAAGGTACAGTTCAGACCAGTGGGATTAAGAGCCAGACCAGCAGTTTCTAAGCATGAATTTTACCAGCTGGAGAGGAAAAGTTTGAAAGCACTGTCCCAGAAGCATCACCAATTAAACAGCCCAGCTGGGTCATGTTAGAGTGACACTTAGATTAACAGGCCCCACACATGAGCTCAAAGCTTCTAGTAAACATTTTAGTGTCTCTTAACTATGACCCCAAACAAGGATTATAAGACATCTGGGAAAAGCTTCTAATATAAAAGAAAAAAAACTGAAAAGTCGATATAGAAGAAATAGATACTATACTAGAAAAAATCTGTTTAAAAAATAATCATCTCCAAAAAAAAAATCATCTCTTTGAAAGAGATTCAAAGGTGTATTACAACCATGAAGAAAGAACCAAAGAACATGAGTTTAGAAAGTAAAAGGTCCCAACAAGGATCTAGCCCAATGGTTGAAAATGGATTTACATTATTGTGAAATTTCAAAGCACTAGGGACAAAAAGATCTTAAAGCTTCCAGATAAATCAAGTCACATCCATATGACCTAAAATCAGAATGGCTTTGGAAACTTTAAAACAGCAACACTGGAAACTGGAAAGCAGTGGAACAAAGGCTTCAAAATTCTGAAGAAAAATAATTTTGAAACTAGAACTCTGTGCCCAGTCAAAATATCAGTTAAGGTCAACTGAAAACATATTCAGACACTTTATGTGCAGTAATCATCTTGCTTGTTTGCAAAATTCATGGTTTTCTTCCCTCAGAATACATGATAGGATCGTACTGCTCTACTCCCTTTGAAGTTAGGTGTGCTTGCGTGACTTGCTTTGTCCAATGAAATGTAATCAGAAGTGACATATATCGCTTCAAGGCATTCACTTTAAGAGCCCAGGCACAATTTACCATAGCTTTTCTCCTGCCTCAGAGTCCGTGGAGACATATATATGTCCAGATAGAGACTTAGTCAACTTGAATCCTTGAGTGAATATTTTGAGCAACCTTCACCAGCTCATATTGGACATGTAGTATGAGTGAGAAATACATTTTTGTTGTGTTAAGATATTGAGAATTTGGATCTTGGAGCAGCTGGAAGGAAAAAACTAAAATTGTGGAACAGTAACCCATATCAAACTTTAAAATCTATTCAATAACTACTTGTTAAAATGTATTGGTAAATTTATTGCTTTTTTATATATAGGCTATACTTCACAATAAAAAAATGTTAAAGTAAAATATATATATATTGAGAATGTGGGGTTGGTACTGTAGCATAACCTAATTTAATTGATGGAAAACTGGTATTTAGAAAAGGCGTCCTACCATGTCAAAAAAAAAAAAAAAAAACTTAAAGATCTATGGCATTGTTTTAGCAGTTGAATGGCAAGTTACCAAGGAGATGTTCAGGGAAGCTGTAAGGACAATGAACCATGTTAGGCAGTAGCAAACCATGGCGTTGCATTCAATAACGTGGAGGGCCAAGAACAAGCCTAATGAATTTTAAGGTCTATGAGAAGAGGTTGAACACTTAACATTAGTAGTGTATGTTGGTTACTGCATACCGCACTTGACAAAGCACAGTAAAAATAGATGAGCTCAAAAATGACATTGGGCTGTTTACAAACTTGAAAGAGAAAAGAAAAGTACAAAAATTGGGGGACTTAAACCCATTGCTTCCTAAATTCCTAAAACCCATTACTTTTCCATCTCAAATAGTAAAAAATGAAACTAAAAAAACACTTTGTGTGACAGAGTTGATTAAAACTCAGCCCCCTTCAATGGCCAAATCAAGCATATGATTTGGTTACAACACCTGAATGGTGTCTCCAAGCATAAGTATAAGAGTGTGGCACCTGTTGAATCCTTTCAATTGGACAAAATGAACCAGGGAAAAGAGACTAAATATATGGCTCTCCCAATGAAGACTCTTAAGCTCAAGACACCGACAATTAAATTAAGAGAGTAAGAGAAAGAAATACATCAAATCTAAAAAGTACACCTACAAAAGGACCATAAGAAAGACTATTGACACTGTTCACATGAATCTAAAAGATATGTCACCTAAGTTTCTCAGAGGGTCATTTCTAAATGACTCAACCAGTCAGGATCAAAAGGGACTGTAGCTGTTTCAGACTTAAATGATTCTTCGGCCCTAATCTAAGCTAGTTTATACACAACCTACCCTTGGGCCACCCACTGCCTCTCTTTCCAAAGTGGTGCCAGCAATGGTTCATGCCACTTCCATGCTCATAAAACCCCAGCCACTGCCACCACTGCTTTATCTTTGTTTTTATCTCCTCATACAAGTTTTTAATGAAATATAATTCCCATACCATAAATTTCACCCACTTAAAGTGTTCAATTCAGCAGTTTTTAGTATATTGACAAAGTTGTGCAACCATCACCACAATCTAATTCCAGAAATCTTTTGTCATCTTCAAAAGAAGCTGGGTACCCATTAACAGTCAGTCCCCATTCTTCTTCCCTGCAGGCCCTGGCAACCACTAATCTACTTTCTCTCTCTATGGATTTGCCTTTCTAGGGATTTCACACTTATGGAATCATACAATATGTGGCTTTTTGTTTCTGGCCTCTTTCATTTAACATAACATTATCAAGTGTCATGCATCTTGTAGCGTGTATCAGAACTTGATCCTTTTCATGGTTGAATAATATTCTATTGTAAGGATAAATCACATTGTCTTTATCCATTGGTCAACTGATGAACATTTGTATCATTTCCACTTTTTGGTTATTATGAAAGAATAATGTTCATTCATGGACATATGTTTTAGTTCTATGGGTATATACCTAAGAGTGGAATAGCTGAGTCATGTGATAACTCTATGTTTATCTTTTTAAAGAAACACCAAACCATTTTCCAAAGAAACTGCACCATTTTACATTCTCATTCGCTATGGATGGGAATTAAAATTTCTCCACATTCTCGCCAACACTTGTTACTTTCTGGGTTTTTTTTAATTATAACCATTCTACTGGATGTGAAGTGGTATCTCAATGTGGTTTTGATTCAAATTTTCCTAATGAGTAATGAGATTGAGCATCTTTTCATGTCATTATTGACCATTTGTGTATCTTCTTTGAAGAAACGTCCATTCAAATCCTTAGCCCATTTTTTAATTGTCAACTTTTTATCACTGAGTTGTAAGAATTCTTCATATTCTGGATACCACTCCCTTGTCAGATATATTATCTGCATTCTCATTCTCACCACCGCTGCTTCTTCTATCCCTACTGGTTATTTCAGTCTTTCCTAAGTGTGAGGACCAGGAGTCATCATACATAGCTTCCATGTTCTCATCACAGCAACACTCAAAAAAGCGCCTAGTTCCATGGAGGCTCTGGCTCTCCCAGGGGCTGCTCAGTGAGATCAGGTAACACAATCTAGAAATATACCCCATGAGGTGAACTTTGACTAAGATGAAGAGAAGGTGGAAACAAATGGGCAAATAATTTTTAAACTCTTCCTCCACACAATGGACTATTCTGACTCAATGATTTCAATAACTTCAGAGATGTCCTATGCCACCAAGAAACCCTTGCATTTTCTTGTGAAGTTGCGGCCAGCTAGGCAGCCCAGACTAAGACAGGGGTCCGTCTATGTAAAGACAGAAAGTAGAATGAGAAAGCTGTTCATTCCCCAAAAATGTTCTCCAGCCAACTTCATATGTGGCCTAGGAATATAATGGAAAAATCAGAACAAAGCAGAGGGACCACAGGAATGCAATAAGGGCTTAGCCAATACTACCTGGGCTGGTAGGGATGTCTAATGTTGCTAATGTCTGGGTTGCTTCACCACTCTGTTTATCTGCTCATTTCTTTCCTAACCCGTTAACACATTCCTTGTTTTATAACATTTCTTTACTTTGAGATACATAAAGTGGTTCTGACAGCCAGCAGATGAGTGACATCAGGGAGTCCATTCAAATAGCTATAAGAAGACAGTAGGACAACAATCACTGCACCTCAGGTATAGAGGGAAATCACTCCAGATTGGAGACTTTCAGAGATTTTAGGGAGAAACTTCTTCAAGAAGATAAAAATGATGGCTAACTGATGGGTCTGCATATCATGAAAGAAGATTTAGACAATTGTGGTTTCAGGGTGACTGCATAGTAAGAACATGAAAAAATAAACAAACAAAGCAACAGGTAAGTCCTGGAAAACTAAAGAGTTGTGCAGGAATTAAAAGTCATAGTTTACTACATGGTTCAACTCTGAATAATATTTATGCAATCATGAGAATTTAAATACTTAAACCATAGTTATGTTGGGAAGATATGGCTTTATTTTCATTTTCCATGGTGCTTAAACTGAAAAAAAAAAGCAAGAAGGGATATGGGCATATTATTAAGAGTCATGAAGTAAATATCAAAAGTATCAGTGAAAATAGTTGCTTTTGGGAGGGGGACAAAGAGGGCAAGAGATGCAGGACAGCTGCTTCTTCTAAAAGACCTTGTAGAAAATTTTACCCTTTGAAGTTTAAAACAGCATGTATAGTTTGACACCAACTAAAAAACTGAAAAACTAAAAAAAAAAAAAAAAAAGACGTAGGGGCGGCTGCCGTGGCTCAGCAGGCAGAGCTCCAACCTGCCGTGCTGGAGGTCTGGAGTTTGATCCCTGGTGCCTCCTGCCCATATGCAAATTAAAAAAAAAAAAAAAAGACGTAGGCATCGAGGTACCTGGGTTGCATAGAATTGTGGTATGTTTGACCACAGGTCCATCCCATTTCCTTATGAAATGCAAGGTTGAGAACTCAAGATAAGCTAGGGAGTTCTTGTCACACTTTTTGTTACTGAAAGGAATATATATTTGTTGTTGAGTAGATGTGATGACTAATTTCTTATGTCATCTTGGCTAGATTACAGTGTCCAATTGTTTGGTCAAACAAACACTGACCTGATTGTTACTTTGAGGGTGTTTTCATAGACGGATTTGCATCGAAAGTCAGTAGATTGCATCTACAGTCAACGAAGGAGATTGTTCTCAGCAATGTGGGGAGTCTCCTCATCCAATCAGTTGGAGCCCTTAAAAGCCAGAATTGAGGGTTTCAGAATCAAAAAGCAGAATTTCTGCCTCGCCGTCAATGAGGCAGCTTCCTCTGGGGAATACAAATGCCAGACCTCACCTTTCCCAGAGCTTCCGGCTTGCGGCCTACCCTATGAAATTCAAACTTGCCAGTTCCTCATAATAAATCTCTCAATGTGTGCACACACACACACACACACACACACACACACACACACACAGTCGGTTCTGTGTCTCTGGAGAACCCCGACTTAACAGAGGGGGTTAACCACCATCAGTTGAAATGGCTCTTTGCCACCAGACCAGCAGAAGGACCCTGGGCAGTAGCGATGTGCCAGCCGGTGTGTTCTGCCTCACAGCCCTGGGAGCATCTGCAGGTGTTCTGTCCAGTAAACCAGTTAAGGAGAACTAGCCACAGGAGGAAACTTAATTTCAGGGTGGGTTGTTTCAAACAGGTCCGGAGAAGAAGCTTTGATGATTCTTAAAATCTCAAGGAAGGGGGCAGCTGCCGTGGCTCAGCAGGCAGAGCTCCGACCTGCCGACCTGCCGCGCTGGAGGTCTGGAGTTTGATCCCTGGTGCCTCCTGCCCCCTGCCCATATGCAAATTAAAAAAAAAAAAAAATCTCAAGGAAGGAGGAAATCAGAGACCTTTTTATCGTGGTCTGACCACTTTGTGATGTGTCACCTCATCTAGACTGAAACACACGCCCAGAATTCCCTTTCTTTTACATTTCAGGTTTGGGCGGGCCACAAGGGTAGATTCTTAGGCAATTTGGAGGGCAGAAGGGAAGGCAAGGTCATGGCGTGGTGCACACACATTGTTTCTGATTTGCTGACTCATTACTGCTCTGCCTTGCCCGGGGGCCCTCCTTCAGCCTCCCGGATTCCTGCGCTGGCTGTGTCTGTTCAGCTCCGGGACAGAGACCCCAGCTCCTACAGGACTCTCACAGCACCAAGGTCAGAGGTGAGAACCGACACAGTCAGGCCGTCCTCGTGGGGTTCCAGCTCAGGCCCGTGGCTTCCCGCCTGCCCTTTACTTCCATCTTTCCTCCCTGACTGCCCCAAGACTTCATGCTCTCCCATCAGATGTAGAGACGAGAGCCTTACCGAGACCGCTCAGCCTGCACCCACAATTGCATAAGCCAAATCGCTAGAATCAATCCCTTGGATATTTAGATCCCTTATCCTATTGGTTTTTCTTCTCTGGTTGAACCCTGACTGATACACTTGGAACTAAAAAATAAACTTTGCTTCCAGGAACAGGAATTGGACAGACTCTGTACCTGTCGCATGTGACATATCTGGGGTAAGCCCAAAACAAGAGGTGACCAAGGGTTAATGCCAGAGAGGTAGCAGCCAAGCTTGCAATGGGCAAGTCAGGCTGTGGGATGGAGCCAGCGTCAGCTACTAGGGGTCATGTTCAAAACAGGAGAAGCCAAACTGGGTGAGCCACAAAGATCAAGGTGTTTGGGGTTAAATAGAGCCCGAGACTCGTCCCCACCGCACCCAGCTTCAACACAGCTGATTGATTAAGGTCTGTTTCAGATAATTTGCATATTGTATCAGTCAATACCTAAATAGGAAAATAGAAACCACTCTGGATATTAAGAACGAAAGGGATTTAAACCAGTAAATTGTTTACAAATGTTCGGGAAGGACTGGAGAAGCAAAATGGGAGGGGGGTGGGGACTTTCCAGAGATCACGAAGCTGTCATGTGTTCTGGAGCTGCACTTGCAACCGCTGTGGCTTCTGGAACTTTGTCGCTCTTGCTGCAACAAAAGATAACCGCTGGAGCCCAACGACCTCAGTGACTGCTGCTGCTTCCTGAGCCAGAAACATAGGAAGGAAGAGAGGGAGAGAGGAAAGTTTCTGTCTACCTCAGGCTTTCT
This sequence comes from Myrmecophaga tridactyla, assembly GCA_004026745.1. Taxonomy (NCBI): domain Eukaryota; kingdom Metazoa; phylum Chordata; class Mammalia; order Pilosa; family Myrmecophagidae; genus Myrmecophaga; species Myrmecophaga tridactyla. The sequence continues at coordinate 119,522 of PVIY010000733.1, read as the reverse complement.
GATCTCTTGCAATGACAGACCTTAGCTGGAAAACAGCTGGCAAGGGTCTGGGAAATGTAAAGTTTAAACTTCCAGCCCTTTGCAGATTAGAGGAGAGCACAGAAGGGTAAGGATGGAGGTGAGTGCCAACAGACAGCACCTGACATACATGCAGAGCTCTTATTTTTCCCAACTGGGTAGAAGAATAGAGAAGATACTCTTGCAAATGGACATCTTGGAGGGAAATGTGGACCAAAGAGGAGGTAACATTATACCTGTTCCCACCTAGACCCAGGGACTGATTTGGCTCTATTGTGGAGCAAAGTTGGAAAAGTCAGGAGCTGAAAAAGCTGTTGTTTCAAAAGTCTTTGTGGACACAGCAGTAAGACCCAAGTTACAGAGCATAACAAGTCTGTAGGGATTAGGTTTGCTGGATTGCATGCAACTGCTTGAACCCCTATGAGAATCAGAAGAGTAAACAAACAACCTTCTTGGCTTTAAGGATGCAAGTACAAAGAGGGTAGTGAAGGAGGATGAAAAGACTGCTCAGCATCCAAAAGAGGGTGTTTAAAGCTCTGTGGAGCCTAGAAGTTTACAAAGTCAGGGAAGCCAAAGACTCCTCGGGAATCCCCTTCAATGCTGAGCAGCTGCTCTGGCAGATGGGAGAGGCATGGGTGGAACTTTTCAACACATTAAGGCATATATGAACACATTGAAGTTCAGAGGATGCATATGCTACTTCAACAGGACACATCTGATCACCATCAGCTTATTTATAATTTTGGATGACTGCCCTTGCGGTCGAAACCAGTGCTTCTCAAACTTTTAACGTGCATGCAAATCTCCTGGGGATCTTGCTGACACTGCAATTCTGGTTCAGTAGGTCAGGACAGGGCCTGAGAGCCTGCATTTCTAACAAGCTCCTAATCCATTTTCCTTGTCTGCAAATCATAGCTAAATAGCAAGAAAGTGGTCCTCAACCTTGGTGGGGGACTTTTAAAAATCAGAGGTCCAGGCTACACAGCAGACCAATTAAATCAGAATACTGGTTCCCAAGGCAAAGGCAGCCTTATTTGCAAAGCTTCCCAGGTGCTTCTGATGACCACCAACTTCAGTGGATGACTCCCATCGTCCAAAGTGTGAAAGAACTGGGGAAAAACTCATTCCTCCACTCACACTCCCCTACACCAGGCAGCTATGACACCTTGCAGCACGTAGGATGGGCCCAGAGACCATGCGTTCCTCTGGAAGTGTCAGAAACAGAGGCGGTTTCACATGTGGGCACTGGGTCCCTCCCTGAGACAGAGAGGCAGACTAATGCTTGAGCACATGATGGGAAAACTGGGGGCTCCCAGAAATAACTGGGGAAGAAGCAGAAGAGACCAAGACCTCACATCAGCCTGTGGGAGATGTGCAGCTAAGAATATTGGGTGTCAGTCTTAAAGTGACCTCTTTCACACCCACAGGCTGGTGGCAGGTGGGGGCACTCAGGTTACAGGAGGTTCACAGACCTGGAAGAGCAACAAAGCAAATGGGGCATGGTTGTAGGCAGAAGACAGTGTGCTTCTAAGACTCTGTCTATGGAGGGTCACAGTGGCTCAATGGCAGGGTTCACGCCTGCCATGCCAGACACCCGGGTTCGATTCCCAGTGCCTGCCCATGCAAAAAAAAAGACTCTGTTTAGCATTCAGGAGATATGGAAATGTCAGCCAGGCACAGTCCTCACCATTATCCCGCAAAACAATTTAAAGGTATGTGACAAGGAGGCTGGGTTGGGCTCTTTCTAGTCTAGGCTCATGCAATTCCTGGCTTAACTGTACACAACCTCAGTTCTATATTTGGGGAAAGTGTACTTCAATTAGCCTTTCTCCTACTTAGTACATCTGGGCAAATATATTATGTTGGACTCCTTGCGGTCTCCATATGTGTGTACTTTGAGAATAAAGAAGCAGGCATAATTTACAGCAAATGAAAGAGTCAATGTTAAGTCTACACACTCTAAAAGGAAACTGAGTTTCCTCCACATCTCGATCTTCAAAATACAATGCTATGGCCCTCACTTGCCAGATTAATAGAGTCGTCCTATTCTATCCCACCTGAAGACATCTGAAGCCTGAGCTAGACAGATTCTGAGATGCACACGGTCTCCTGCCTACAGCCATGCCCTTTGCCTCAGGCACTCTAGCCCCAGCCAAGGACTGGGAGGCTCCTCATTCCATGTGTTATGCTCACTCAACCCAAGAATCTGCCACTGATGATGAATAGCCTAATCCTAGGACAGTAGGTAGACATGGGAATAGGGAAGGGAAACACTTCTCTATTTCTGCTAAAATAATGGCATGTAGATTTTCTCTCTGCCCTTGTCCAAATTATCCTATTGGAAGCCTTCTGCTTACCCTCACTTTGGTGGCAGTGCCAAGAGCAATGTATAGTGATCTGTATTACTCTTCTAGCAGGGCGCCATTTTGTACCACCTGACCCACTCCTTCCTTGGTCAAGGAGAATAGGACCAGGGTGGACTTCTGGGCTCCTGGGTCATGCTAGGCCAATTAAAGTCCTCTCAGTATTTTGGAGTTAGGATATATAGAGTCTTTGATCTGAAGGGAACCAAGCTGAAAGTTTAAGTAAAATTGAGGTCTATATTAGAGCAAGCCAAAGCCACACACAAACCAAAGTTTACAGGGAAATCATGGGAAAAATTGGTCTTTAAAGAGAATAGTCTAAATGGAGAGAAAGAAGCAGACCCAGAGACATGTGAGCCCTGAAAACAGGCAAGGGGTCCCAGGGCCCATGAAGCCCCCTTTCCTTGCTTTATAGTCTATAAGAATAGAAGCTTGAAAATCAGCCTCCTTGGAGCAAGGAATTCCCAGGAATAGTGAGTTTTGGTCTGAAGTGAGGGCTAGTGAATTTCACCTCCCTTCCTCATGGTGTCCTCCTTCCCTCCACAACCCCCACCTCCTACCCCCATCCAAACCAAGGGTGGACACTCAGGAGAGCAGCTCATAGTCATCAGATGTGCCTGTGCGGAGAGATGGCTTCTGCCTCCCTGTCTAGGTGCTTGCTGGGTTCTAAGACTTTATGGTCCCATCTCCTTGCAGCAAACCTGGGCACAGTGAGAGATTCACAGGCTGGTTTGACAGTGCCCCTCAACATTTAAGAGTTATATGAAACATGGAGACTAGTGCCCACTTCTCGCCTAGCTACTCCTGGTAGGGGAGGCTGGCTGGAGCGGTCCACAGCTGCAGGGAGAGGGCGAGAGCAGCAGTGTGCAGACATGCATGCATTTCCTAAGGTCTGGTGGCCATGTAGAAGGTAGTCAGACTGAAGGCGTCTTGAAAGTACCCAGCCCGAGAGGGTGCCAGCTGACACGAGGAACCCAAGCCAAGAGAGACCCTGAGGAGTACTGCAGAGGATGGAGGCTGGGAGAAGTTCAAGACCCCAGCCAGGAAGGGCATGTCTCATGTCAGGGGACTGGGCAGTGTGTTTCTCCAACCTTCCAACTCACAGTCTCTGAAGAAGCCACGCCTGCGCCCCAAAGAAGTGTCAGAATTCGAATGTCTGCCACAGATATGGCATCTGTCATAAATCAGTGTTAGCCAAGAACACACAATAACAATTAAGTTAAAAAAAAAAAAACTTTTTCATCTTTTCCTTTTTCTCTGAAACAACCAGAACCAGAAGAGGTTGGGGAAGAAAGGGGAGAAATAGAGGAAGAAGTAACCCCTGCCACCTCTGAGTCCCCAGGCCACAGATCAGCCTGGAATTGGGAGGGAGAGCAAAACTTTGACTTGGATACGGAGCTTGGAACTGTCCTTTTCACTTGTTAAATTAGGCTGTAATAATCAAAATGAGGCTTTTCCTTTAATAATATATCTTCAGAAAACTCTTTGCTCAGTTTCTCTGAGTCAGAATTCTTTAAAAGAGAGAATTTTTAAAAAGGTAATATTCTTTTAATCATCAAATTTTTATATTGTATCTGAGTTTTTACTGTTCATCCATCAGAGTTAAAAGGGTTTCAGGTCTTAACACATTTTCAGATCTTCGCACATGCTAATCTCTTATTATAGATATTTTCCATGCTTACTTCGAACAATAGTTTGTTGAGCCACAAATTCAATTTGCAGAGCCATTTCAGGTTTGAATTTGTATATGCATCTGGAAAGCAGTATCCTTTCAGCCATAATAAAGCCATGATTCTGGCTCACTGATGATCAGTCTCAGTGATATTCCCTAGAGGAAACATATCCTGAGCTGTTAGTAAGGCTTCTCTATTGCAAGCAATAGGTCCAGTTTAGTTTAAAAGTGGGGCAGGGAGACATTTATTGGGAGATACGAGCTAACTCTCAGAATCAAAAGAGCTAAGGAACCAAGCCTTAGGAAAGAAAAATTCAGGGCCACTCCAAGAATATATGGGAAGGAGTACACAGGCTTTTGTTCTTGCATGCTCTGGTCAAAATCTAGTAAGTTTTACACTCTTCCCTTCTCTATTCAAGTTTCAAAATCCTGAGAGAGGGCCTGATAAATTTTTTCTGTTTGGTAAGGATTATTCACCTCTGGAGAATCTAATATATTGGGTGTTGGGGCATCGCTGTGGGTAGAAATCTACTCATCTTAAAAAATAGATTGTATACCAATGTTCATAGCAGCATTATCCACAATAACCAAAAGGTGGAAAAACATAAGTGTCCATCAATAGATGAATGGATGGACAAAATGTAGTAATACACACAATGGAATATTATCAGCTATAAAAAAGAATGAAGTTCTGGTACATGCTGCAATATGTATGAACCTTGAAGACATCAGATGGAGTGAAATCACATGAAACAACATGATATTGGATGATTGCACTTACATGGAATAGCTAGAATATGTAAAGTCATAGAGATGGAAAGTAGAGTACCACTGACCAGGTGTAGGAGGCAGGGGATATGGGAGTTAGTGCATAACGGGTGCAGGGTTTCTGTTTGGGGTGATGGAATTGCGTTGGTAATGCATGGTGGTGATGATGGCACAACCTTATGCGCGTAGTTAATTCCACTGAATTGTGTGCTTCGGAGTGGTCAAGATGGGAAAGTTTGTTTTGTATATATGCTATCACAATTTCTAAAAAGAAAGGCAAAATAGACAATGACAATTAAATGCAATACATGGTTCGGGACTAAATCTACTAATGCGGGAGAAAATGCCCAAAAGAACATTATGGGACAAGAGAAAATTAAAATATACAATGGAATATAATGATACATTTTTTATAAAAAATTAATGAAGTTCTGATTTATGCTACAACATAGCTGAACCTTGAAGACATTATGTTGAGTGAAATAAGCCAGATTCAAAAGGACAGATATTGTTTGATTCCACTATGTGAAATAACGAGAATTTGAAAATTCACAGAGATGGAAAAGTAGATTATAGATTACCAGGGGCTGAGAAAGAGATGGGAGGTGGTGAATTATTCCTTAATGGGTGATGACAAGTTTTGGCAATGGATAGCAAGTATAATCAATTTCACTGAATTTACAAATGAAAGTGGTTTAAATGATAAATTTTATGTTGCATATATGTTATCATAATTTTAAAAATGTGTTTAAAGTAGAGGTGGCTACTAAGAGGTTAAATCACAACTCTGATGCCAGGAGTGAATCCTACTCTAAAGATGGTAGGTTCAGGTTCCGATTAGCAAATACACAGAGGGGACGCTAAGAAACAGACAACAGGAATTGACTTGCCCATAAAGAAGGCTGTGATGTTGAGTGAATACTGGGTGCTTACCTTTTCATAGATAACTGGGTAGTTATTACAGGGGTTTATGTACCTTGGCCTGCTTGTCTTTGGGGCAGTAAGTCCCTTGTTTACGTTGGGATGCTCTGTTCCCAACAGCTTTTCTCAATTTTACTCATTTTGTGGTAGTGTCAGGTTATTTTTTCCTGACTAATGAGTTTTTAACCAACACAGTTTCTTTCTGTTGGTAAAGATGTAGCCAAAGGCTTCTGTAATTTGGACTACACAGAGGAGCCCATGCTTTCTTATAGTTGATTACAGGGGCCTCTATTTTTTCAAGGAGTCCTCTTCAATATGTCAAGCATGTCCTCCACTCCCTATTTTTAAAACATATCACACATTACCTTAATTGCACACAAGTATTTATGACATAGTTATGGCTCTGAGTTCAGACAGTTTTATGGCCAGGATTTTCCAAACTTCCAAACAACAGACAATTCTTACACTATATAAACCAATCTGCAGCACAGAAACAAATGGAAACAATCCCAATTAATTTAAGAAGCTACTAAATCCTAATGCCCAAACCTGACAAAATTAGCACAGCACGCACACAAAAAGAAGACTTTAGACCTATCTCAGTTATAAATAATGACCAAATTCTAGATAAATCCAGGCAAATTGTTAAGAGATCAATGTTTAAAAATATATGAATAAACCATCCTTTAATTACCATTCAAGTAATTTAAGGGTCACACTATAAAGAAATGCATTAATACATTTGTTATTTCAATACCAAAAAAGAAAAAAACATATGATCATCCCAATAGGATTTGTTAAAATTTGGTATCTGCTTCTTAAAAAAAAATTTCTTACTAAATAAAAATTGAAAAGATATTTGCCTAACATGATAAGGAATATCAAGGTGAATGTAACAGGCAATGCAATATTTACTTGATGTTTCTCAGAGTATGTCCCAAATAATTTTAGTTCTGAGAGATTTTATTAGTAAATATGATAAAATAAATTTGTGAAATGATTAATTAAACGAATTAAATGGGATTTTATGTGCTTACCTGAATTCTTTAACTCTCTACATGTGGCATACCCGTCTGACCCCAAAGACCTTGTTTCCACAGAGCTTCTCACTAGCCTAACATTTTACAGAAATTAACTTTGGAATAGGTTGTAGTAATTGTCTTCCCATGAAAGAAATAATACCAATTCTATACAAGTTCTTCCAGAAAACTGAAAAAGAGGGAACACTTTCCAATTCATTATATGATACCAACATAACACTGCTATTAAATATAAGTAAAGAAAACTATAGATCAATTTTCCTCATAAATATTTAGATGCAAATATTTCTAAATAAAAGTTTAGCAGATTGACAGATGTGGCCTCAGTCTTTCTAAGCCAACTCTGCAGGTCAAATCATTGCCCTCCCCACTACGTGGGACATGACATCCAGGAGTGAAAGTCTCTCTGGCGATGTGGGAGAGGACTCCCAGGGATGAATCCAGACCTGGTACCGTGGGATCAATAATTCCATCCTGACCAAAAGGGAGGAAAGAAGTGTAATTAATAAAGTATCAGTGGCAGAGGGAGTTCAAATAGAGTCGAGAGGCTACTCTGGAGGTTTTTCTTACGCAAGTTTCAGGTAGACCTTGCTACCTAGCATAACCTGCCAACCCCCAACTAGGACAATTCCAGCCAATTCTAAAGAACACCTAGGGCAATATATAAGATTCCACATGGGTTCCAGGCACTAGAGTAACATTCCAGAAACCTACAACCTCCAGATGGGTCCCTGGTCCAGCTAAGTTCTGACACCTAGCCCGCCTCCCCAGAACATCAGATAGTTCCATCTCCCTACCCCATATTAGTGACAGACCCTTCCAATATGAAAAATTTAGAATTGCCATAGCCCAAACACCCCTAAAGAGAGGGATGGAAAGATCAAAGGTGATGTGGAGTTATACAGAGAAGATAGAATTTAGCAAATGAATATGAATGCTGAATCATTAAATTGATATCTCTTTTGGTCTCCAGTATTTTAGAGCTGCTAGAAGTAAAAACCTAAAATTGTGGACTGGTAACCATGGCAAACTCTGAAATATGTTCTACAACTAATTGTGGTACTGTGCTTTGAAATTTATAGCTTCTTTGTATATATGTTATTTTTCACAAAAAAAAAGGAAAAAAAGTCATTGTGATGATTAAAAAAAAATATTTAAGCCCTCTAGCCTCCTATATTCTGGAGCAGCTAGAAGGAAAAATATGAGGATCGTATGGTAGCCCATGACAAACTCTGGGATCTGTCCTGTAACTACTTGTTGAAGAGTGCTTTGAAAACTATTGCTTTTTTATTTCTTTGCTTTGTAAATACATTATACTATTCAATAAAAAAAGTTAAAAAGTTTTTAAAAATATCATTTAGAAGACATTAAAAAAAAGTTCAGCAAATTGAGTCAAACAATATAATATAAGGATAATACATCATAACCAAGTGGGGTTTATTCTTAGAATGCAAGGTTGGTGTATTATTTGAAAAAAAAAATGTTATCTACATAATTCACTGTATTAGCAAACTAAAAAATAAAAACCATATGGTCATTTCAATAAACAAAGAGAAACCATTTGACAAAATCTACTATCTACTCCTGATTTAAAATAGAAACTCAGGGCCATGGTGGCTCAGCAGGCAGAGTTCTCGCCTGCCATGCAAGAGACCTGGGTTCGGTTCCTGGTGCCTGCCCATGCAAAACAAAAGAAACTCAGCAAACACGGAGTGTAAGGGAAGTTCCTCAACCTTATAAGGGTTATCTACAAAAACTTACAGACAACATCTTACTTAATGGTAAAAGACTGAGTAGTTCCTCCTAAGATCAAGAACAGGGTAAGAATTTCTGCTCTCATTACTTCTATTCAACATTCAACATCTAGTCAGTGGAATGCGGCATGAAAAAAATAATAAAAAGCACCTAGATCATAAAGAAAGAAGTGAAATTGTTTTTATTTTCAGACCACCTGATTGTCTATATAGAGAATCTGATGGTATTTTCAAATACTACTAGAACAAATAAGTGAGGTGAGCAATGTTACAAGATCAATATATAAAAATCAATTGTATTTCAAATTCTAGCAATGAATGATAGGAAATTAAAATTTATTTTAAAAATTGCAAATGTACAATAGCTCCAAAAATATTAAATAGTTAGTTTTAAATCAGAGAAAAGATGTACAAGACCTGTACACTAAAAACCACATGCTTTTCCCTCAAAGTATGTAAGGAGACAAAAAGAGTAACTTCACAGAGGAGAAATCTAACAACAATTCCTCAGATCAGTAATCAAGGCACGTCAATGGTGATAAGTCCTGTTGACAATATGTGCCCCTAATATAATATGATGGGGTAGGATGGGATGAGAAGGGCACTTTATTGCTGTAGTCTTCCTGCCAAAACCAATAACCTCAGTCTAATCATGATAAAAACATCAAATAAATCCCAACTGAGGGAGATTCTTCAAAATGCCTTACAAGTACTCCTCAAAACTGTCAAAGGAAACCAAGGGAAACTATCACAGCCAAGAAGGGACTAAGGAGACATGACAAGTAATATAATATGGTATGATGGATGGGATCCCGGCACAGAAAAAAAGACATTAGGTAAAACCTAAGGAAATCTGAATAAAGTGTAGATTTTAGTTAATAATAATATACTGATATTGATTCATTAATTATGACTAACATCTTACAGATGTAAGATGTTAATGATAGGGAAATTGGGAATGGGATACATGGAAATTCTGTGTACTGGCTCTGTAACCTTTTCTCTAACTCTAAAATAATCCAAAATGATTTTTTTTTAAATGCATGCTGAGACAAATTTTTAAATACCTTAATAAATGGAGAGATACACCCATGTTCATGACTCAGAAGACTTAACATTGGGAGGATGTCAGTTCTCCCCTAAATTGATTTATAATGTCAATAACAATCCCAATCAAAATCCCAGCTGGCTATTTTTGTAAAAATTGACCCTGATTCTAAAATTCACATGGAAATACAGAGGATATAGGATAGTGAAAACAAATTTGAAAAAGAAGAACAAACTTGGAGGATTAACACTCATTTTAAGACTTATTGTCAAGACAGTGTCATATTAGTGTCAAAGCAGGTAATAGGTCAATTATGTAGAAGACAAAGTCTAGAAATAAACCCATACATGTAGACAACTTAAAGTAGTGCAAAGGCAGTTCAGTGTAGTAATGATTGTCTTTTTACAAATGGTACTGAAACCATTGGATACCAATACACAAGAAGGAGGAACAAAGATAAAACTGATTCATATGCCATACCATATATAAACTTAACTCAAAATAGAAAATAGGCCTAAATGTACATAAAAACTGTAAAACTTCTAGAGAATAACATGGAAAAAGCCTTTGTATCATCAAATTAGACAAACATTTCTTAGATAAGACACCAAAAACAAAATTCATAAGACAGCAAATTGATAAATTGGATTCTACTAAAATTAAGAGCATCTACTCTTTGAACGACACTGTTAAGAGAATGAAAAGACAATTTACAGACTGGGAGAAAATATTTGCAAGGTATTTATCTGATGAAGAACTTGAATCTGAAATATTTTCAAAACTCCCTAAATCAATAATAAAAAATGGATATGACTTAGACACTTCACCAAAGAAAATGCACAGACCGCATATAAAGCATGAGAAATGTTTGTTAACTTCATTAGGGAAACGCTAATTAAAAATTTAAAAGATTAATGACTCCAAGTATTGTTTAGGGGATGAAGTAAATGGAACCCTTATACACTGCTGGTATGAAGGTATAATAGTACACCAAGTTTGGAAAGCAGTTTGGCAATTTCTTTTAAAAAGTTAAACATGCACCTACCATATGAGCTAGCCCCTCCACAAGAAAATGAAAGCATTTGTCCATATGAAACTGTCCACAAATGTTCATTGCAGTTTTATTTTTGATAGCCAAAAGTCGAAAACAATCCAAATGGCTATCAACAAGTAAAAGGATAAGCAAACTATGGTATAACCATGCAATGGAATATTACCTAGCAATAAAAAGGAATGAACTATGATATATGCAACAATAACGGGTCCATACAAAAATTATTATGCTGGGTGAAAAAAAAACAGACAAAATGAATCATATATATTATATAAAACTCTATAAAATGAAAATTAAATAATAATGTCAGAAAACAAATCAAAGATCAGCTGGGGATGGGGAAGGGAAGGAGGGATTACATAGGGGCATGATGAAACTTGCAGTGTGATTCATATGTTCATATTTATTGTGGTGTTTTGGATTCATGAAAGTATATACATATGTCAAAACTTATCAAATTGTACACTTTCAATATTTACAGTTGACTGTATGTCAATTATACGCCAAAAAATGTTGTTAAAATTCACCTGCTTTTAAAAAGCCTTTAAAAAAGCAAATCACAGGTTCTCTGAGCTTCTTCCAGGCAAATACTTCTCTTTGGCTGTGGTTATTGGACTTAACAGAGGGGCCCACAAATGTCAGTCTTAACTCCTGCCTCAAATGAAGAAAGTAAAGCTGCTTCCTGCCCGCAGGCCAGAGGAAACGTTGGTTGCTCTGGACTTGCTGAAAGGAGAAAAAAGATCAGCAGGAAGCAATTGAACATATTGATGAAGTACAAAATGAAATAGAGAGATTTAATGAACAAGCCAATGAGAAGATTTTGAAAGTAGGCCAGAAATACTATAAACTCCACCAACCATTCTTCAGAAGAGGTAAGAATTGATTGCCCAAATCCCCAGTTTTGGGTAAGAAGATCTGTCAACCATCCACAAGTGTCTGCATTGCTTGGGGAGGAGGACGAAGAGGCACTGCATTATTCGACACAAGTCGAAGTGACAGAATTTGAAGATATTAAATCAGGTTACAGAATAAATTTTTATTTTGATGAAAATCCTTACTTTGAAAATAAAGTTCTCCCCAAAGGATTTCATCTGAATGAGAGTGGTGATCCATCCTCAAAGTCGACTGAAATCAAATGGAAATCTGGAAAGGATTTGAAAAAACTGTCAAACACAGAATAAAGCTAGCAGGAAGAAACAGCAGGAAGAACCAGAGAGCTTCTTTACCTGGTTTACTGACCATTCCAATGCACATGCAGATGAGTTAGGAGAGGTCATCGAAGATGATGTTTGGCCAAATCCTTTACAGTGCTATTTGATTCCTGATATGGATGATGAAAAAGGGGAAGGAAAAGAAGAAGGAGAAGAAGAAGGAGAAGAAGAAGGAGGAGAAGAAGGAGGAGGAGGAGAAGGAGGAGGAGGAGGAGAAGGAGGAGGAGGAGGAGGGAAGGAGAAGAAGACGACGACAACGACAATGACGACGAAGGGGAAGGGAAAGAAAAAGGATTAGAAGATACTGATGAAGAAAGGAATGAGGATGAAAGGGAGGAAGGTAAAGATGATGATGAGGGAGAGGAAGGAGAGGAGGATGAAGGAGAAGATGACTAATAAGACACTGATGGATTCCAACCTTCCCTTTTTAATTTTCTCCAGTCCTTGGGAGCAAGTTGCAGTCTTTTTTTTCTCTCATGCTGAGTTGCCCTGTTTTTGAGGTCTCTTTTCTCTCCTTTACACCATGGTTCACAACATATTTGGGGGGGAAATGCCTTGCACAGAATACAGTGGGAAAAGAATATCTACCTGTTTCTGTTTTAAATTCATTTTATCCCTTCCTATCTCAACAAAAAGCTTTATGGAATCAACACACCACCGTGCCCTGTGTGAAAAAAAGAAAAACCTTCTGCTCCCTTTATTCTGCTGGAAGTTGGAGTGTCCTAGGCCCTTGTGTATTAGTGCATAGAATTCTAGCTTTTTTCCTCCTTTGTCTGTATAATGGGCTAAGAGATTATACTGTGTCTCTGTGAATATGGACAGTTTGCATTTATCAACATGTATCTGTCTACTTTCTCTTATTTAAAAAAAGAAAAAAGAAACTTTAAAAATGGAGTTATAGAAGGTCAGCAAAGGGTGGGTGTGAGATGTTTGGGTGGTTTAAGTGGGCATTTTGACAACATGGCTTCTTCATTGGCATGTTTAATTGTGATGTTTACTGGACATCCTTGCAGTTTAAGATGACATTTTTAAAATTCTTTCCTAATGATGACTTGAGCCCTGCCAGTCAATGGGAGAATCAGCAGAATCTTTAGGATCTTATTTGGAATTGACGTTCTCTATTGTAATTTTGTTCCTGTTTATTTTTTAATTTTCTTTTTGTTTCACTGGAAAGGAAAGATGATGCTCAGTTTTAAACATTAAAAGTATACGAGTTGCTCTGTTACAAAAAAACTAAATGTGGGAGTTGCTGAGGTGGACCCAGGAGCTTGGTCTTACCCATGGAGCACCAAGACCATGGACAGCCGATGGCAGAGAAGCAGGAGTGGTCAGGCCACCAGAATGCCACAGGCTGGGGTGCAGGCACAGCCTGAGGAAGCAGGGAGTAGCTGCAAAGGCAAAAGGCTTCCCTATGCATAGAAAACCCTCTATGACCACCTGCACCCTGGAACCACCATCCCAGTCATTTTTCTGTCACGTCTCTCATTGTTGCACAGAGCCTGGGAGACGTCATCCTCTGCTACTCCGCCATCTTACCATAAGTCCCGGCCAATTGATATCTGACAGGTCTGCCAAGTCCACTCAAATGGGAAAGAACAGTCTCTTCAACAATGGTGCCGGGAGAACTAGACATCCATATGCAAAAGAATGAAATAGGACCCTTCTCTGACACCATATACAAAATTAACTCAAAATGGCTCAAAGACCTAAATATAAGAACCAAGACTGAAAAACTCTTAGGAGAAAATGTAGGAAAGCATCTTCAAGATCCTGTGGTTGGCACTGGTTTCTTAGACTTTACAACAAAGCACAAGCAATGAAAGAAAAAATAGATAAATGGGACCTTTGTCAAGCAAGTGAAAAGACAGTCTACTCAATGGGAGAAAATATTTGGAAACCACAAATCTGATAAGAATTTAATACCTAGGATATATAAAGAAATCCTACACCTCAACAATAAAAAGACAAATTTTAAAAATGGGCAAAAAACTTGAATAGACATCTCTCAAGAGGAAGTACAAATGGCTAAAAAGCACATGAGAAGCTGCTCAACATCACTAGCTACTAAGGAAATGCAAATCAAAACCACAATGAGTTATCATTGCACATCTACTAGAAGGGCCGCTATTAAAAAAACAGAAAACTACAAGTGTTGAAGAGATTGTGGAGAAATAGGAACACTCATTCATTGCCAATGGGAATGTACAATGGTGCAGCCACTGTGTAAAACAGTTTGGCAGTTCCTCAGGAACCTAAGAATAGAATTACCCTATGATCCAGTTATCCCACTTCTAGGTATATACACAGAAGAACTGAAAGCAGGGACTCAAACAGATATTTGCACATCGATGTTCGTAGCAGCATTATTCACAATTGTCAAAAGACGGAACTAACCCAAGTGTCCATCAACCGATGAATGGATAATGTGATATATACATACGATGGAATATTATAAAGCTGTAAAAAGGAATGAAGCCCCGATGCATGTGACAACATGGATGGACCTTGAAGACATTATGTTGAATGAAACAGTCAGACACAAAAGGACACATGTATTATTTCACTATTATGAGTTATAATTATAATAAGCAAACTCACAGAGTTAGAATCTAGAATATAGGCTACCAGGGGATACGTTGGGGTTAGAGAATGGGGAGTGGATGCTTAACTTGTACAGATTCTCTGTTTAGGGTGATGGTAAAGATTTGGAAATGGGTTAGTGGTGATGGTAGCATATTACTGTGAGGTAATCAACAGCACTGAGCTGTATAGGTGAACGTGGTTAAAAGAGGAAACTTCAGGGTAGGTATAGTACTAGAATAAAAGTTAAAAGATAAGACATAGGATTCTACAACACAGTAAACCCTAAAGTATATGATGGGTTATAGTTAATAGTACAGGTATAAAAATGTACTTTTGTGAATTATAACAATGCACAATAGTAATACAAGACAGTAATGACAGGGACATATATGGGAAAATACACCTAATGTAAATAAAGGATGATATAAATATTATTTCATTATATGATGTGAAGCTACATATTTCCATGTATTAGTTTTAAAACTGCTAGAGCCAAAATATCTTAACATATGCACACACATCCCTATTGTCCAGGTCTCCATCCCCTAGTCTGCATGAATCTTATTGCTGTGTCCACCTTATTGCTTAGCCAACAACTCCACCACCATGTTAGAAAATGGCATACAAAAACCTAATCCTATATTTCACAAGACACAGTACCAGGTGGGATTATATTTCTCACCTAAATGAAATAAACCCCCAAATATACTTGTGCCATTTTGAAAAAATATTGGACCACAACATACACCTCTTGTTAAAGTATGAAACCGCACATTATCTCTCCTCCCAAATCAATCAATTCTAAATATTTCCTCTTTGTTGAAAAGAGGATACTCTTTTTAATAAAGCTTTCTATATCTTATGGCATAAAAAAAAATTATTTCCAGGGAGTTGGCACTTAGAGCAAAGAGGAAATAAATTCAAAAGGAGCAACTATTCTTTTTGAAGGAAACAGTTCTCTCTCTCTTCTGATCTAGTGTAACGCTATAGAAAATAGAAAAATATTCATAATGTTATCTAGCACTTCCAGCTCATGATCTTGAGGCACTCTTATTCTCCTCTATTAAAATAAGAAAAGTAATCAAAGTCTTTTCACAGATGTGCTGGAACAACTGAATATCCACATTTAAAAGAATAAAGTTGGATCCCTCCCTTACACCATATACAAAAATCAACTCAAAACGGATCAAAGACTGAGGTATAAGAGCTAAAGCTATATACCTCATAGAAGAAAACAGAGGCATCAATTTTCATCCCTTGGATTAGGCAATGGTTTCTTAGATACGACACCAAAAACACAAACAACAAAAGGAGAAAATACATAATGGTGGACTTCATCAAAATTGAAAACTTCTATGCTTCGATGATGAATAAATAAAATGTGATATATCCATACAATTGAATATTATTCAGCCATAAGAAGAAAAGAAGTATTGATTCCTCCTACAACATGGATAAATCTTGAAAATAGTATGCCAACTGAAAGACGTAAGCCACAAAAGACAATATATTATATGTTTCCATTTATATTAAATATCAGAATAGGCAAATCCATACAGAAAAAAAATAGATTGGTGGTGGCCTAGGGCTGGAGGGTTAGGGGAAAATGGGAAGTGAATGCTAATGGGTAGGTACAGGATTTCTTTGGGGGGTGATGAAAATGTTCAGTGGTGATGGTTGCACAATTCTAAATATATTAAAAAACCATTTATCTGTCCACTTTAAGTGGGTGAACTATATGATATGTGGATTATATCTAAATAAAGCTGTTTAAAAAAGTAAAAAAAAAAACTAAATGTGCACACACACACAAAGCAAATGACAAAATGGGAAAACATTTGCAAATACAATAGAGAAAAAAAGGGGAACTATAACCCATAAACAAATAGTTCTTACAAATCAGTAAGAAAAAGATAATCACTATAATTTTTAAATTGACAAATGACATGAATACATGAATATACGATTCACAAACAGTAAGCACAAATGTAAATATAAGTAACAGTAATTGAATAAATATAAGTAACAAAAAAGCAAGATACTCTTGTGTGCAACAAGTTGAAAAATATTATTTTAACAGTTTTTATATTCAATGTTAGCAAGGATGGGAGGGCAATCATATAACACACTTTCTGAAGATCATTTTGATAATACATATCTAGGTCTTAAAAATAAGCATTTCTTTTGACCCAACAATTAAGCTTCTAGCAATTTGTATGAAGGATATTAATCATGTACTAAGATAAGTTAATACAAAATTTTATCTGCAAGTGTGTTCCTTAAAGAATTTATCATAATGGAAAAAATTAATATATGTACCCCAAGAATAGGAAACTGGTTAGTTTAGTTATATTTCCTCAGAATGCAATACTAACTAGCCACTAAAAATTATGTCACAAAAAATATTTATGCCCATTATTATATAATCACATCAATTTGGGGAGATGATATATATTTATATCTACACACACACACACACACACATATATAGTTAGAAGAATAGATGTACATACCAAAATTTATTTCCTTCTTTGTGTTTTTCTTTTTAATTTCTTTTACATTTAACATGTTTTACTTTTATTTATAAATGTTTTAAAATAGTTATTTGTTAAAACTTAACCCTCCTATATTCTACTTGCGTGATGCTTTGGTGGCTCTATGGACCCTAGAAAACCATGTTTTTAAAGTGAATCCATTCTTGTGGGTGTAGACCTTTTGTGGGTGGGATCTTTTGATTAGGTTATTTCAGTTGGGTTCTACCCCAAGGTGGGTCTTAATCTTGTTACTGGAATCATTTATAAGAGGTTAAAAGACACAGAGAAGACACAAGAAAAAAGCCCCAGAGAGGCTTAGAGAGACAGAAGCTAAAAAAGAGGACACACTGAAAACAGAGAGGATGCCACTGAAGGCAGAAGTTGGAAGCAATGAAACTGAGAGAAAAAGGAGAGACCAGCAGATGTCACTATGTTCCTGGCCATATGCCTGAGGAGCTGAGGATTGCCAGTAGCCAGCCTTCAGGGAGGAGCTATCATCCTGCTAATGTCTTAATTTGGACATTTTCACAGCCTTAGAGTTGTAAACTTGTAAGCTAATAAATCCTCATTGTTAAAAACCAGTCCATTTCTGGTATATTGAATTTTGTCTGCTTTAGCAAATTAAAACAATTCCCCTGGGATGCTACTCTTTAATTAGTACAGATAAATAAATGTGCCTCAGTGGTAAATAAACAGCTAATAAATTCCTTATCCCAGTTATCATAACACCTTCACTCACTTAAAATACAAACATACTCTAGTGTCTTGGAGCAGCTTGAAGAAGAAAAAAATGAATAATCATGGAACTATAGCCCATAACAAACTTTAAAATCTGTTCTATAACTAGTTGGTATAAGGTACTTGGAAATATATTGCTTTTTTGTATATATGTTATATTTCACAATAAAGAAAAGTTTTAAAAAATGCAAATATAACAAGAACACCTCTCTTGCACGTAACTGTATGGGAGAAACCCCATGCCTTTCAAAGTATCCCAAATCACATGTACAGCCTCATACCCCTATTTATTAGGCATCAGAAACCCAAGCCTGAGCATGAGGACCCAGATTTAGGAGTAGAAGTGGAATAAAACAAAGCATTGTAACCAGTCGGACTTCTTGCTGGTAAATTGAAAGCACCTTTGTTGATAGGAAGAAAGGAAAAGAGTAAAACAGAGAGAGAGTAAGGTTTGGGGGACTGGAGAGAGGGAAGAATATAGGACATCAACATGAAGTACCATAAACAGACTGAGAGAGGAAATGAAGAGCCTGACTCCAATTGCGTCAGCCTGGTTGATTGATAACACGCTGTATAAACCTTATCGGAAAACAGGCCACCTCTAACAAGAAGACCACCCCACTTAATGGAAGGATAGATCTGAGATCTTGGCCCCTAGTAATCAGATTTAATAGTGACCCACCCTGTATTAATATATAACTCTCTAAACTCAATTAGAGTCATCCTTTGTTCTTCCCATAGACAATTCCATCGATCGTTGTGTGGGTTCTTATTTAGAAATGAGTTGTTGATGTAGTTAGATGTTGCCTTCTGTTCTTTCAAGATCTGTTCCGATGGTTGAGAAACTTAACCTTGCACATCTCATACACTGCTGCCATCTAATGGGCAGCCTGAAACCTCCTAAGTTTTAATAGACTCCGTTCCAAATTCCTCGACAAACATTTTGTAAACTGAGATGATTAGGTCTTAAGACTACTATCCAGGAAGAAAAGGAGACAGAACCCCCTTTTCAAAATGGATTTAAGCATTTAAAGGCAATCAGGCAAAGGGCCATCCTAAGTAAAAACCTGAAGGAAGGACAGGATGCCCATTCTGGAGTGGGTGAAATCTACCTGGCAGGATTGGATGTGGAAAGATGGAGAACTTGGAAGGAGGGAGAAGAACCAGTAATAATGTCAATGGAGTAATCTTTTGTGAACATGACAGCATTTTGGTCCCACATAAGATTGGCAAGTGAGTCATTAAAAACTGATAGACTGGAAATTTGGGAGAGATGCTTATCCATTCCATTTTAATTCTTTCTATTATACTACCTTGAATTTTGCATGAGTGAATATACTGAAATAAGTTGCAATTAAAAAAAACTTTAAAAAAAGAAACTTCTTGAGGACTAAACAGTAGGACCAGAAAAATGGGGCATCTGGTCACCTTGGTCCTAAAACAGTTTACATAAAAAGCTTAAGTTCAAGGATCAAATTATTGCCTGTGGAGAAGAATCTACCTGAGATATGTAGAGTGGGGCCTATTGATCACTGCTCTGCAGGAGCAGATTCCTTAGTTTGAATTTTTTTTCTTTAATTTTATTGCAATTTTTAAAGACTTGCTAATTCTTTGCAAAGTCTTCCCCATCTCCCTAATGAGCTGCATCCTTCCTACTTGTGTATCTTGTGGTAGATTTTTCTGACACACTAACCTCAAGTATTTTTTTACAAGTTGCCTTTAGCCTCAGGACTCATTTGACCCATCTTTTTTTGTATTGTAAGTGCTTCCAACATTTGGGTTTGTACAGGTAGTAAGAGATTCATGGAGGTGTGAGTATACACAGCCTACTAGCCTTTTTCTTCCTGCCAGGTCAGTCCCCAATGGATGTAGCGCTGGGGCAGTTGTATCAAGAGCTGGGACCATAACTGAGAGCTCTGTGATGTAGCTAGAATCCATGAGATTTGGCAT
The DNA here is from genome assembly GCA_004026745.1 of Myrmecophaga tridactyla. NCBI lineage: Eukaryota > Metazoa > Chordata > Mammalia > Pilosa > Myrmecophagidae > Myrmecophaga > Myrmecophaga tridactyla. The sequence continues at coordinate 99,868 of PVIY010000733.1, read as the reverse complement.
AAATAACTATAACACTCTAAGAATCAAGTTCCCATTTTTCTTAAGGTTAAAGTGATGAGATTATCATCTGGTAGAGGAACACTTTGGTATTGTTTAATCTCAGGATAGTGACATCAATAGTGCTTTCCTGCCAGCATCCATCCAGCTTAGTTCACCCCAGTTTTCCTTTGGGGAACTACCCCTTCCCCATTGTGGCAGAGACAAGTCTCTGTGTTAACCTAACCATTATATTGTCCTCATGGACACTCAGGAAATGATTTCCCAAGCTACATGGATGCAGGTGAGCCAGGAGATTATTTCCAGCCAATGGAATCCAAGTAAAATGATTAAAATAATTTCCCACTAAGCTTACAATCAAACTTAGGAAATAAGATATGTGCCTTAAAGCACAAATAATAATAATAGTAAACACTTGTATAGTCCTTATGATTGGCCATTCACTGTTCTAAGCACTTTATATATAATAGCTTATTTAATCCTCACAATAAACTTATGAGGTAGAAAATATTCACTATTCATAACTTTAGGATGAGAATAGAGAAAAAGTCTCAAGTGATTTGTTCAAGAGCACACAACTGGTAAGTGGCAGATTTAAGGATTTTAACCCAATTAGGCTCCAGAGTCTGTGTTCTAAAATATTGTGCTATTTTATAATACAACTCAACTCACATTTATTCAACACCTATTTGTTCAAGAAACTGCACTAAATGTTACAGGGGGAGAAAAGACATGTCTCTGCCTTTAAAAAGCACTAAATGTTATGGGAGGAGACCATAACATATGCATTAGTTTGCTAAGTTTACCAGAATGTAATATATCAGAAATGAAATGGTTTTTATAAAGGGAATTGATTATGTTATAAGTTTACAGTTCTAAAGCCATAAAAATGTCCAAACTAAGACATCCAGAGAAAGATACTTTGACTCAAGAAAGGCCAATCTGGGAAGGCTTGTGGCTGGTGTCTGCTGGTCCTTGATCCCAATTTGTTGGTTCCAGCTTCTGATGCCATTGGTCTACTCTCTAAGAGTCTGTGGGCCTTCGCTTAGTTCCTCCAAGACACAACTCTGGGTTCTGACTTGCTTAACATCTCATGGGAAGTCACATGGTGACATCTTTCTCTCTGCCTGTGTCTAGGCATCTGCCACCTCTGTCAATGCTCCAAACATCTCCAAACATCTGTGTCTCTGACAGCTCTGAAACAACTGTTCTCCAAGTATCTGCATCTGAGGTTCTTGAAAATGTTTCCCCTTTTATTTTTATTTTTATTTTTTATTATTTTTGCATGGGCAGGCACTGGGAATCACACCCAAGGCAAGAATTCTGCCCCTATGTTTCCTCTTTTAAAGGATTCTAGCAAACTAATCAAGACCCACTTTGAATGGGTGGAGTCACATCTCCACCTAATCAAAAGGCCACACCCACAATTGGGTGTGTCACATCTCCATGGAAACAATCCAATCGAAATTTCCCACCCTAAACAATAGGTCTGGCCCCACAAGACCAGGATTAAAAGATTTACCAGGATTAAAACATGGCTTTTCTGGGGTACATAACAGTTTCAAATTGGAACAACATATAAGATAAAATTGAAAAGCATCTATTTATACTGCCTATTGATGCTATTAACCATTGGTGTAATGAATGAAATGATATATGACATTTATTGAGCACTTACTGGTACAGGCACTGGTCCAAGTAGGCTTTAATATACTAACTCATTTTAGTTTCACAGTAACCATATAAATATGAACTATTATTTGCCCCATACTACAAAAGAGGAAACTAAGGCACAAAAAATTTCAAAAACTTACCCATGCACACAGCTAGGAGATGGCTATCATAGATTCATGCTCATGCAATCAGGTTTTAGAGCCCATATTCTTACCAGTACCCCCTACTGCTTCTCATGACTCAGTAAAAAGAGCACAGGATGAAGCACACATGGATTTCAAACTTTGCCATTTACCAGGAATATGAACTTGAGCTCATTATTTAATTTAACCTCAGATTCCTCAACCATAAAATGGAGGTAATCATTTCTGTTTTGCTCACTTAATTATATTTACTACCAGTATTGTTAATATTTGTTGTTATTATTACTATCACCATTAGATTTTGAGGCAAAAGGAAGACTGAAAAAGGAAAGTGATCCAAGCAAACACGCTGAGGTAGAAATACAAAGATGTATAACCCTGCCCCAAAATGTCTTAGAAGATTTCCTCTATTATAAAAAAGAACTTGGTCTTGCTGAGTCAATAATTGTAAACACACCTGGTACAAACATTATTTTTCATTATTCTCTCGGGTGGCTTTAAATCAATGCAGGGTTCTCCTGGGTGCTCCCAGGAATCCCTCTCCCTTGGTCCCTGTTCTAGTTTTCTAGCTGCTGGAATATGATACACCATAAATGGAATGGCTTTTAAAAGGGGGAATTCATTAAGTTGCAAGTTTACAGTTCTAAGGCCATGAAAAATATGCCAATTAAAAAAGTCTATAAAAATGTCCAAATTATGGCACCAATAAGAGGTTATCTTCACTCAAGAAAGGCCAATGACGTTCAGGGTTTCTCTCTCAACTTGAAAGGCACATGGCGAACATGGTGACGTCTGCTAGCTTTCTCCCCAGGCCTCTTGCTTCATGAAGCGCTAAAGGTCTCTGGCTGCATGGGCTCTTGTGGTTCTCATGGTTCTGTAAAGGGACACTCTCTCCTAAATGTTTCCTCTTTTAAAGGATTCCAGTGAACTAATCAAGACCCACCTAGAATGGGTGGAGTCACATCTCCACCTAATCAAGGTTAATACCCACAATTGAGTGTGTCACATCTCTGTGGAGAGAATCTAATTAAGTTTCCAACCTATAGTACTGAACAGGGGTTAAAGAGCAGGATTAAAATGTGGCTTTTCTAGGGTACATAATCCTTTCAAACCAGCACTGTCCCTCTACCATCCTCATTTTCTACCTGCTAATCTCAGAGTATCAGTTTCATTCTGTTGCTATTCTCTGTGCTTGAACTAGCAAGTCCCTCCAGTCACCACTTTTCATAATCATTTGTTTCTGTTGTTTTTTTTGTTTGTCTTTTGCTTGTTTGTTTGCTTTGGAGAAGAGCACCTACCAGATAGGAGGAAGTGGTCCTTAGCAACATCTCTTGCTGATATACATCATTTCTCATAGCATTAACTCCAAAGTATTTTTTGGCAAAGATTCCCCTTCAGGCTAGGGAGGATAAGATGGAAAAAGAAAGTGAAGGGACAGGCATGTTTGGAAGACAATAAGGAGACCAGTCTGGCCAAATTGAAGATTTCATTTAGATAACTTAAAGAATTTAATAAAAGAAAACTCAAGAAATATGAAATTCAAAATAGCCTACAAGATTCAGGGAGGAGAAAACATTCTTTACAACCTAGCAGCTCCTGTTAAATCAACTCATGTATCAGCCAAACTCAGTAGCTGGATCCATGCCTGATGGGATTTAAAGCAGCAATTGATTGTACAATTCCCTCCAAACTTATTTTGTTTCCAAAATAAGTAGCTGTCCTACTCCTGGTGGGAGGAAATCAGTCAAAAATATAAAGTAAGTCAGGGGAAAGGAATGTAAGAAAAAGACAGTGATTAATGGATTATCACAAAGGAAGTTTGAGGAGAATACACTCAACTTCACTTTACTTCAATTTATTTATTTATCCTCTAGCATCTAAGCCCAGGTCTTGCCAACTCTTTTAAAATCTAACCAAGGGAGTATGTAATACATCATCCTTGAATGAGAGGGAATTCAGTTCAATTAAGTCCAGAACAATTTTTGAGTACCTAGCTTAAGTCAGATCCTGTAATAAGGATGAGGAATACAAAGAGGAATAAGATATAGTCCCAAGGAGCTCAATAAGAAATAGGCAAAAGACTTGAACACATAGTTCACAAAAGAAGACATATTAATGGCTACTAAATACATGAAAAGGGGCCTACATTGCCTGGAGTTGAAATGCCAAAACTGCCCTGGTAAAATGTAGTTGAGGGGGTCAAAAACTTAGAGAGATTGGAATGTTACAGTGGATTTCTCATGTAAGCCTTGTTAGCCCACCCCAGGAATGTCCAGAGAATATACCTTTCATCAGGACAGTGGGGAATAAATTTGTGAGACTAACTCCATGATTCTTTATGAGCTCTGCTGTTGCCCTTCTCAGTAGGTCAGATATTACTCAATAGGTCAGGAACTGCTCCTACTACAAATTCACCAATGTTCTAAATTATCAAACTTTTACATTCCAGATATTCTAGTGGTGATGTTGTGCACCTTTTCATGGTTTTATTGGCCATTAACCACTAGAATGGCTAGACTGTAAAAGTCTGATAATGTCAAGTGTTGATGAGGATATAGAGGAACTGGAACTCTCATGCATTATCAGCAAGTATGAAGATAATTCAACCACCTTGGAAAACAGTTTGAAAGTTTCTTAAAAAATTAAGCACACACCTACATTATGACCCAACAATTATACTCCTAAGTATGTACCTAAAATAAAATAGATGAAAAATATGTCAACAAAAGATTGATATAAAAATGCACAACAGCTTTATTCACAACAGTCGAAAACTAGAAACAACCCAAATGTCCACCCACTGGTTAATAGGCTAATTGTGATGTATTCATACAGTGGAATACTACCCATTAATACAAAAGAAATATATATTGATATACGCTACAATATGGATTGATTTCATGAGTGTTATACTGAGTAAAAGCTGGAAACAAAAGGGCACATACTTTATATTCCTTCCACCATTATCCCCCACTCTCAATATCCATTCCCACACATATTCCTTTGATTTCTGTCTATATAAATTGGAAAATACCATGCAGTTCTTTTGGAATATAGTGCTCCTTCTCATGGGTCACACTTTTTACCTCACCTTTTGGGGCATTTTGGGACTTGTCTGGTTATAGGTCTGGAGGAAAAGAAGGGTGATGGTTGTGAACCATGAGAAGATGTAAAAGTGTTTTGCAAGCCAACCATCTCAGGGCAGTCCACTGCAGTTTCATCTGGTGAACAGTATTAATTTCTTCAGACAAAGATGTGTGGGCTGCTTCCTCAGGGGAGACAGTTACAGGTTTATCAGGAACAGAAGGGTTAATCTCTTCTGGTAGAGGTGGGATGGCCTGAAGATTTCTCAGTGCTGACTGGAGGTAAAGTGGCTGATTCCTCAAGGTTGACTGGAGGAAAGGTGGTTGATTCCTCCTTACTGACTGGAAGTGGGATGGCTGATTCCTCAGGGCAGACTATTATAGGTTTATCTGGCAATGAAGACTTAGCAGAATCTAGGGTTTCAATATCCCCACTGCCATCATCATCAGCCCATATGTCCCCATTCCAATTTTCAGAATCCTATTCCTTTCCAATTTAACACTCTTACTTTAACAACAGACACCCTGCAAGGTTGGGAATTCAGTTCACGTTGTAATCCAGCCACTCCCACAATGAGACTCTGAGTTTGGTTTTCAGAAATCTCAAGTCTGTGGCTGCAAGAAATAAGAGTTTCCTTCACGGTACACAAGGAAATTTTCATGTCCTTCATGTGGCACTTAAGTGACAATTTGAAGCCTTGCTTTCAACCCCGTCTTCAACAGCTGTATATAGCATATTTAGGATCAACTTGCTGACATCACACTTTAACTCAACAAAATACTTTTAAGATAGCAAATACACTGTCACCCAGAACCTTGTCTCTTATAAGCATTTGAGTAGCAATATCCAAAGGCGATATTTTGTGTCTCTATTACCAATTCATGCCATGGACTATCAATACTATCTTGATCATTAGAAACAAAGTCACTAGAGCCTTTGAATCTAATCAGATTAGGAACCAATTTCAAAAACCCCAGAACCAATTTAGAAATCTCATCCTTAAGATGACAGGAATTGTGGTGGAGAGGAAAGTTGTGTCATGACTTGATGCCAAAATCTTCAATGAATGAGAAGTTGTCTCTGGTATTGTTAAATAAGAGTGGCATAGTCAAATGACAGAAGATAGAGGATTAATAGTCTGTAAGAAGTATTGAGACTTGAGTTACACATCAAACCTTCTACCACCCTGAAGAATGTGGAGAATTGGATGAAGAGAAACCTCCACTTGAGAGGACTAAGGAGGAAATTTTGCCTTTGGAAAAGGGTATCCAGTTTCATTTAAGGCATGGAAGTTGGAAAGAATGTTCAGTGAATACTCCAGTGAATACTGGAGTTCACTGAAAAACATAAATGAGTCTATTGATCATGAAGCACACTACAGAGCTTGGGACTGGAAGGTTTGGTCAAGGGAAAGAAGCACAAGTAGGATGGGTGATCAAAGGAACATCTGGTTGATAACTGAAGAAAAAAAATAAAGATGGAGTATGATGAATTGAATCTGCATGGTCCCTGGAGCACAGGATCATATGGCCGTGCATAATTCAGTTGTGGTCTGGTAGGAGGCCAGGAGTTGGGTTTGGGTCATGAATTCTCCTTCCTCATGATATGTCACATAGTGTGCATTATCAGGGAGCAATGAATCAATCATCAGTAGGGACTTAACAGTGGTGGAGGGTGCCCTTTTCTTTTGGACTTGTTATTCTGGATCAAGACACAGGTGGAGCATGGGCTGCTGTTTGGCAGTGCTGTTGTGGCAGGGATCCAGAGCTGGGGCTTGTTCAGCAGGTGCAATTGAAGGACATGGTTTCAAAATTGAGGGAGCTAGTAAGAGAGTTAAAATGGTGGTCATGGGATTCTGGTGGGGTATAAAAGAAAGTGTGGGAAAAGGCTAATAGTGTAAGGACATTGGAGAGGTCCTAAGACTGAAGGTTATGAAGGCAAAGGGTGGGTGTGATGGAAATGAGTGGATGGGATGGCTGCCCCGATGCATCACTGTGGACAGAGGAGGGCAGACAAAACTGAAAGCCCATCTTCCCCTCTACGGAGGACCCCCAGAATCCAGCCCAGAAGGATGGCTAAAAATTCTCCTCTTTGTTATCCTGAGAGAACCAAGCAGTCCCAGACTACTTCCGGTTCTTTCTCACTTGACTCTTAAATATGTAAATAAGAAAAAAATGTGTGTCTCCAGCAGAGGGAGCTCAACACCAGGAATAAGTTGACCATTGTCCTGCTTCCCCTTGATATTTGTGATAGGCATACCTGTATACTCAGAGTCCTCTTAAAGAGCTGAGGGATAAATACAGCAAATCTTTGGAATGATAAGAAGATCAAGGGAAATAGCTATCAGAAACAGAAAGCCTCAAAGTAAAAAAAGAAAAAAAAAAATCACTATACATCTGGTCTTCTTTGCAAAGGGATTGATCCTATAGGGCTGCAAACTTACAAAGGCCTTAGAAAGGCAAAACACTGCCCTCTTCTCCCCTGAGGAGTCCACTGTTGGGTCCCATCAAGGATGCCTGGTCCCCAGAGGGTCGCAAGATAAAGCTGAAAATAGCTGGTCCCAGGCGAAGTCCTAGCTTCAGGAGTCTAGGCCACTCCTCGCTGACCTCCATGCTGGTCCCATTGTCCCTCCCACTGGGTTGGGGGGATGGTTTCTGTGTTGTGAGATGAAGTCTCTCTGGATGGGGACTGTGTGTAACAATGGCATGGACGAGGCCTATTCCAAAAATAATCCCAGTGTAGCAATGCCCTAAAGTAGTCGAACCATAAACATTATAAGCCACAGGGTTTGGTCTTCCTTAGCCCTCCTCATGCTCCTTCCATGGGCCGCTGCCCAGAGTGGAGGCCAGTCCTCGTGGCCTCTTGCTGCCAAGAGTGCTCTATCCCCTTCCTGAAGCCACCAGCCCTCTCCTGGGATCAAATCTTAATAAAATGAAGGCATGTTCACATGTCTAGATCCTGTTGCTCCTTTTCAATGCATTTTCATAGACATTGTTTTGTTTAATGTATCAAAAGCCTTATAAATATCAATTATATACATACATTTGTGTGTATACACACATTTCTGTTCCCCAAATTCACTCAATTTCCCCAAGTCATATATATAAAACAAGGCACTCAAATTATTACTGTTTTCCTTTACAGTTTTTATCCTCCTCTTTTAGAGCCTTCTAGGAACTTTCTCCTGGCTCTTTTTAAATATTGTTTGGGCTTTTACATTTTTTCTTACCTAAAGCTCATACATCCCTTAACTTGTGATGTTTTATTGGTTTTCCTCCAAAGCTCTCATTTGCCCTCATCTCTACTCTCTGAGCTTGCCTAACCACCTGCACAGTCTATTCTATGACACTTTATATCTCTCTACTCACACTCTTCTAGAAGGAGCTTTCTCCTAGGAGACAACAGCACAATAGTAACTAAAAACATGGCCTTTGGCACTAGACTGCACGGGCTCAAAGCCTGGTCCTGAGCAAGTTGCTTAACTCTGTGCGTGTCTCTTCATCTGTATGACTGCAAAAAATACGGTTTTCTTCTTCATGGGTTGTTGTAAAGATTAACTGAATTAATATGTGTAAGACCCTTAGAACAATACCTGGCACCTAATAATAAATATTAGCTATTATTATCATTTACTTTAACCAACAGATTTTGTTAAACAATCGACAAGTCTAATTGTTCTGAGGTCAATCTGTGTCTCAGTATTCTACTATTCTCCGCAGTCAACTAAAGACCTTTTCAGTCAACCAATTGTAGATGTCTTCATCTACTAACTGCAAGGAGAGACAGTTAAGACAACAGCTTCTACTGTTCTTGTGCCACCCTGTACTCTTGCACCATGCCCAGGTATGGCTTGCCCTTTTCCATAAACCATCTTAACGAGGAGTTAGGTGAGGCTGACATCAACTCCATCTTGCAGAGAGGGTACTAAGATGCTCAGAAGTTAAATAACTGTCCGTAAGACACATACCGAATCAGTAGCACGATAGGACTTATCCCCATCTCAGTTGATGGTTAAAAGGAATGGATCTGCTTTTTCTTACAGAGATAATGTACTACAGATGTTTATCAGAAAATGCATATTTCAACTCACTGCCAAGCAGAAACAAACAACGAAACGAGACCCAAAAAAACTTCTGAAAGATATGCATTTCACTTACTTTTTCTAGATGCTCTAAAACCCGCCTTTGAATTAAATCAGACCATCCAAAAATTATGTATTTGGCCCCATTGTTTAGCCACCTGCTGCCCAGGGACCCTGACACCCAGGTTCCTGGCCCTGGTCCGTCTCTGGAGTGCCCACTCTAACCTTCCTCCAGTGATACCTCTTGCTGGAGGGTGAGGCACTATGCCCAAGCAGATGGGTTGTCCTCTTCCAGGCCAGCTTTGGTACCTGTGTCCTCACAATTCACTGCTCAGATGGACACAAGCCTACGTTGTAGGATATACATGGGCTTCCCCCTTGGGTCCTTCTAAGAGCAGACCTCACAGTTGGCATGGGCCTCTCTGGGGCAGTTGTTTATTCAGGGTTGGATGGAACTAGGATACACAGGCTGCACATCCTTAGCATGTGCATGGGGCCCTTCACGGTGTGCAGGGAAGCCAGGCTGGGAACAGGAAAAGGATGGGCTGTGGGGCTGGGGTCTCCATTTCAACTCTTGCCTCAGGTCCCGTTAAGTGTTGATGTGAGCTTTTGGTCCTCCTCTCATGGAGAGATGTGATTTTACTGGCCCACAGTGCTCTGCTGTTGGCACGCAGTAAAGGGCAGGCTCAGAGCCGGTCCTATGACACTCAGCATTGCACTCTTGGGAGGACCCATGGAAGAACTTTCCCTTAGTTCTTAGGAAATGTGCCCAGGTCCTGCAATCGCTGTCTCTCTTCTGAAAGACGAGTTTGCTTATCTGCTGGTCATTGTACATTTTGTAACTGTTCATGCTCCCCATTTTTTTATTTGTTGCTAGAACACTCAGAACGACCTAACAAGTCATTACAAGCTATTGCAGGCATTTTGTACTAATTTCATTTTTCTACTCTCATTTTCCCTTTGCCCCCAACAGTCTTTGCTTATAAAATCTTGGTATAGTGTAGGTGTTTGTGACTTTCATATCCTGTTTGGACAGGGCTGGAAAGAAAACAAAAAAGGGAGCGAAGGAAAGAAGAAAGGAAAACTAGAAGAAAGACTCATCCATTTGATGGGCCCTCTTATTCATTGTTTTCAGAACCAATAATGCTCGTGTGAGATAACAGGATAGCTATGAAAACCGAGCATCCACACCTGCTGAGGTTGGCTTGGTCTTCACCCCTGACACGCATTTGTGACACTGGTTAAGAGGACAGGACCCCATACTTTATGTCCTGGTTTCCTGCACGCTCCTGGACTAAGCTATAGATACAAGTTCTTTCATGCACTCAAATCACTTGAGGATTTTCCAGGATAAATAAGCTGTTAAGGAAGCAGGAAACCACACTAACCTATATGGTTCCACCCGATTCCCAGGTTCACACAGACATTTGCAGTTTGCATCTGGAAGTTCTTCTGGTTCCCTATGAAGAATTCTATGAACTTCTGACATTCAGCTGTCATGCACCCGCTAGCTCCTGTTTTAATTGGAAACAGACCTCACCTTGTGGCCTGGGTATGGACTAACCCTAAAAACTCTTGAAATGAGGCCAAAGACTCAAGTGAATTCTTCAGGAAGGAAAGTTCTGTGGGAGACACACCAAGGAACAGCCTCCTTCTTTGAAGATCTCAACAAAGACACACCCCTGAAACAACCACATTTTGCTTTATTAGGTGTTCCATGGTAATATAACACAGAGTTCTTAAGGAATAATAAACACGAGACATGTTTTTTACCATAATTATTTTGCTATTAAGACAGTGGTTACAAAAAAAAGTACTCTTCTGGCTACACACATTATCAGCTTCAGCACTGAAAGTTCCTCCACTCATGAGTCACAATCACAGTTCCAAGGATTAAAAACCATCTATTATTAAATCCTACATGGTTTAGAGCATCAAGTCACTGCAGTTAATCAGTTCTGAGACACTGTCAATTTATTTTAGCATTTACATATGACATTCATTTAACAGACACAAAGCAAGCCAACAGGTACACATGCTTACACAGCCTGCGGAAATCTTCGGGTTTCAAATTGTTTTAAGAAAACAATCAAAATAACCAAAATTACCATGACTTGGTACAGGAAAAACAGGAAGACTCAAGTGAATACTAAAGAGCTGCAAAATGTTTCTTAGAATTGAAACAAAAAATTTTTTCCAACTTGTTCAAATTTCCTCTAAGTGCAGGTGAGAAAAAAAAAAGCAAATATATTAAGTCAACCAATTATGTTTAAAAGTGCAATTTACTTTTAAAATAACAAATAAACAACAACAAAAAAAACAACTAAAACCCCAAAGGCAAAATGTGTAGACAGACAAGTGTAATGATGTAATGACCTACTTTTTTATGTTATACTTTACAAAAGCAGATTTGGTTTTATAAAAGCCTGTAAATGTAACATTGCTTAAGAGAATCTGTAAACACATTTGGAAAGAGATGCAACGTAAATCAGCAAAGATAGGGATGGAGCACAAAGGACTCTGCTAGAGGGAAATGGTCACTGAGATGAGGGGAGGGAGAGATGGACACGGGAGATGACTCATGGCCCAGAAGTGGGCACACATTTTATTTATAATTTTTTTTCCCCTCGAAAGCTCTGAAGTGACATATCATTCATAAAAGAGATTATGCCACTTAAAAAGTAAAAGAATTTTAAGTCAAATTTCCCAAGGATTTTCTAAGTTTCTAAGGCCTCCCTGTACAGCATTATTTCTTTCAAAATAATCAGACAAGAAAAAAATGTTTTCTTCCCCAAATGAGAAGCCCCAATGTGTTCTGAAATCCCAAAACAGGGAAAGAGAAGGCTCTCAGGGCCAGACTCCCTCTAATTCAACACTGAGCTGATAGTTGGTTCACTTGGGTTATGAGACTCAACTTACAGGTATGGCCATCTCTTATTTAGTTAGCACTGCACAGAGGAAATACTCTCACGTTCAGCAGCCTCAGACTTCTTGAACATCTCAGCACTGTTTGAGGTTCTACTTTGGGCCCCTGGGTGACGGCATGGTCAAGTGGACTCAGTCTGCCCCTACACCTGGGAAACATCTCAAAATCAAATGCATGTCCTTGGGATGGCAGGTGGGTAGCACCAGTCTTGCATGGGCTAGGACAGCATATTACTCTGGTTGAAATGGCAAAGCTCAAATTCTTCAGGGCAAGTTCCTGCGGGAACAGTAAAATGGTAGATCTGGTGATTTGAAGAGACAATGGGGGAGGGAGAAAAAAATACTGTCTCAGCAACAAAGGCTGGAGAAAACACAGAGATAGACATTTGAAAGTATTCATGAATGAAAAAGCTAGAGAGAGAGATAGAGAGAGAAAGAGAGAGCACAAAGGAGGAGAAGAGAATCCTCAAAAGATTGAATCTGCAGCAAAATCTAGGCTAAAATGAAAACATGCCCTTTATCAACAGCTGACCCAGAAGACTGGATAATGAAAATGTGGATATTCTGGGGCCACTCAGGGGGGACATTTTGAGGCTGTCGGCCACCCTGCATCAGCCTGATGATTATGTAATTGCATCATTAGGAGGTCCAGTTCAAACCCTTGCATTAATATTGAATTAGACTTTCCAATTTAGTATTAAAAAAAACCTCTCCCCCCAACTCCCACCCCTGCCCAGCCCCATGAAGAATATATTTTTTAAATTAAAAAAGAAAAAAAAAAGGCAGCTCTGGGAAATTCACTTTATCTTCCTACATTAAAAGGAAGATGCTAACAAAGACAACAGAGGTTGGAGATAAACGCCCTCTTGGCGATGTGCTCTGTTTCGCGTGTCTGAGTGTTGGATGCAGTTCCGTGTACGGGGTTGGTAGAGAGACTTGCACGTGATATTCATAGGCATGGAGGGAATTGGGTGAGCAAAATCAGTGACTTCCAGGGGAGGGACTCAGGGAGGGGCCCACCAGGGAGCCCCAGGAACTGGCTGCCCCACAGTAACTATCACAGGCTCTTGGAAAAAAAGAGAGAGAGAGAAAGAGCGAGAAAGGAAGGAAGAAACTCTCAGAATGTCCTCGGGTGTCCCATCCCCGTCCACGGGCGGAAGGCGGAGGCCCGGGCGCTCTAGCCCAGGCTGGTGATGTTGGCACGGCCACCAGGGGGAGCCACGATGCGCTGGGTGGTGCGGCGCGGGATGTTGTCGTCGATCTGCGCCCCTGCAGCGGAGGGCGGGAGGGAGACACGGCCATTACCCACAGGACCCAACCCGAAGCTCCCGCTCGACGCCCAGGAGTCGACGCCCAGGAGTCGACGCCCAGGAGTCGACGCCCAGGAGTCGACGCCCAGGAGTCGACGCCCAGGAGTCGACGCCCAGGAGCGCGGCGCCGCACAAAGCGCGCCTGCGTCCTGCTCGCGGAACCTCGCGCCCAGTTTAAACCGCAGGGCAGCCCAAGGCGCCCACGCTGGACTAAGCAGTCCTCGCAGAAGCTAGCTGGATCGAGACTTAAACAAGTAAATATATATATATATATATATAATATAAAAATATTATGCACTATAATATATAAACATGTCATCTGTAAAACGTAGAAAATATAACACCACCACATCCCAGTTTTGACTCCTCCAGATGACATCCTGTCCCCGAGCTTGCTAAGGATTCTCTGAAGACACATTCTATCCCCTGCGCTACGCATCTACTGTTTAACTTGAATGTCACAGTGAGAAATGACCGTGTAGATATTATGTCCATCTTACTCTATGACAAAACGAAGGTTCAATACTTAAATTTTTTTTTTTATATATGCTATGTGGCGGGGTCACACTTCATTATTTTGCCGTGTGAATATCCCATTATTGTAGCACCATTTGCTGAATTTTTGTCTGTTTTGCTTGTTTGTTTACTTTGGGGGAACTGCCGGGACCGGGAATTGAACCCGGGTCTCCTGCACGGCAGGTGAGAATTCTATTACTGAACTACCTTTGCACCGCCCCCCCAAATATTTTTTTAAATTGGTATTCCACATACAGCACCTATGATATGCCTCTAACAGTGTATCAGACAAGAAAAAATATGTATCTGATTAACTGTTTCTTTAACAGGCTGCATAAATGTGGATTCATGTTAGTGGCTCAAGGAGGCAGAAAACTAGAAGATTCTTTTCATGGGAGAAAGACTGGAAGGAAATTTCAAATAAGGAAGCTCTCAAATGGACCCTTCTTTCCACCCCTTTCTGACATCACATATTTTCTCTAAGTAAATAATCACAGGTGTTGGACGGCTCTTTCCTAAGTACTTTACATGTATACTAACTCATTTAAACCTCACGACAACCCTATGGGGTAGCTATGTTACTGCTCCTATTCTACAGATGAGGAAACTGACACTAGCATCGGCCACAAACTTAAGCTGCTGAACTCCAGACTCCACAAGCTTACCTACTGCACATGCAGAGGAAAGAGGAGTCTGGAAAACCACAACTTCCTTTTGAAAGATGGACATCAATAATCGAAACAATGTCCTCTAACTACGTTAATATTGCCTATAGTACGTGTGTGGTAGCATCCTATGTGATATAAACTGATGTCGAGATGCATTTGCTGTGAAAATACATCTCTGGTGGTGGGTCAAGTATTTCTTGCTTGGGGAGAGCAGGAATATCATTCATTTCTACTTCTGCTCCTTTTGCAAAAGCAATTCGAGAACCTGCCACTCCACGGAGCTTGGCTCTGAAGAACGGGGACCCGACCAAACCATAAACCTACCAGACAAGCTGAATCCAGACTGATGCAGGTTCCGGACGGGGGGTGCCTGCTGCTTGGCAGGAGACGTCTTGGCCGAGGAGGCGGGCGTGACTGTCTTGGGGGTCACAGACACCTCACACACGGGGCCATCGTACAGGCCGCGAGGAACTCCTCTCAGCTCTGCCAGCTGCAAGACACAGGAGCCCCTCAACTCAGGCCGCGTTCAAAGGACAGCTTCCAGGCGGGCCCGAGAGCAAACCTCTCGATGCCAGGATGGGCCAGCAGGTGTGGGGGGCAGAAGGCTCTGCTTGCGGACCAGGCAGCAGGGACAGGTGTCAGTGTGGGGCCAGCTCCCACCTCACTGCCCACAGCCCCAGGCCAAAGCTGCCGATGAGTATTTCTTACCGTTTTCTCCCCAAAGCACTTCAAATTTCAACTCTGTGGCAATCCCCAAACACCTTGAAGAGAATCTGATCTCATATTCAAGATCAGCACCCAAACTTCCTTTCCAACCTCATGCCCGCTTTAAGCCTCTTGGGGTCCATCCCTTCCCTGCCCCAAATTCCCAAGCATCAGTGCTCCGTTCTTTTCACCATGTTCTGAAAACACTGTATATTTTTATGCTCTTGACATTTCCATGCTATACTTTGAATTCCCTTGTCTCCCTTCTCCGACTTGTCCAACTATGACTTAAAGACCTGACCCTAACGGTGCCTCCCCGTGATGCGCCCCTCCCCGGGCCCTCGCTGCACGCTTGCTGGTTGGCCACAGACACCTCCTATCTCCTCCACTGATGTTTTCAGCTCTGGGAATAAAAAGGCCATCTTTCATCAGGCTCCAATTAGAGATTAAGAGCAAAACCGAATCTGGTTGGGACAAAGATAAATCAGAATAAGGGTAAAGGATGATATTGCCTGCATTTTAGAACTTCACCTACTATATGTGCCCAAAAGAAAAGAGTTCATTTTGTCCAAAACCTAAATTTTCTGTAGCACACAATCTAACTTAACCTGTCTGGCCAGTTCAGTTAAACAACCTAAATACATGGAACCTATAATTGGCAATGAGGTCTTGCAATTCTGTACAATTTAAGGTAATACCCAGATACATTCCAGAGTATGTTGGGCAAATAATTAAAAAGTATTGGCAGGCAGTGTGATGGTGGCTCAGTGGCAGAATTCTTGCCTGCCATGCTAGAGACCCGTGTTCTATTCCCAGTACCTGCCCATGCAAAAAAAATAGTATTGGCAAAGTCCCTTGACTTACTGGAGTAAAAATAAGCACTGTTAAGCTTCCCCATCTGGGAAATCCCTGATATTCTCTCAAACATTAGAGACTCCCAAGTTAATAGAGCAAACCCTTGATCTTGAGGCTTGCTCTTATGAAACTTAAGACTATAATGGAGAAGCTAAGCCAATCTATAATTATGCCTAAGAGTTACTTCCAGAGAATCTCTTCTGTTGCTCAGATGTGGCCTCTCTCTCTCTAAGCCCAACTCTGCAAGTAAAACCATTACTCTCCACCCTACTCGGGACATGACATCCATGGGTTAAGTTTCCCTGGCAACTCCCAGGGAGGAGTCTGGCTGGCCCTGGCACTGTAGGATCGACAATATCTTTCTGACCAGAAGAGGGAAAAGAAATATTACAAAATAAGGTATTAATGGCAAGAGATTTCAAATAGAGTTGAGAGGCTATTCTAGAGGTTTTGCAAGCTTCAGCTAGATATTGCTAATTGCCACAGTATGCCAAACTCCAACCAACAGTACTCCTGTAAACCCTACAGAATACCCAGGGCTCTATCTGAGACTTTATAAAAGTTTTCACTCACTAAGTTTATTTTTCAGAAACTTCTATCCTCCAGATGGTTCCTAGGCCAGATAAATTTTGAAACCAAGAAGTGCCTGTCTCTCCGAAAGCATCAATCAGTTGCATTCCCCTACCCAATAATGTTGACACCCCTTTTCAACATAAAGAGCTTAGAATGCTCATTGCCCAAATATCCCTAAAGCTTAGAAGAAAGATCAAAAGAGAAGGAGGAGCTGTAATAGAGAAGACAGGATTTAAGAAATGAGTATGACTACTGAATCATTACATAGATATTTCTTTTTAGTCTCCAGTGCCTTAGAGCAGTTAAGTGATGCTGTACACCCAGACTATACTTTGAAATTTATTCTAAAACTGTTAAAATGTACTTTTAAATTCGTCACTTTGTTGTATAGTTATTATTTTATAATAAAAATGTTTAAAAAGACCATGTTTCCCTTATTTCTGTATCCCCAATACTCACCTCGATATTTTCATTCCAAGAGCTTAGTAAACATCTGTAGAATTGAACTTAATTCATTATCACAGTTCACAAGGACACAGCCACTCACCCTGCTCCTTGCCTTGATACGCTTGTAAACAAAATCAGGGAAGGGCTTCCGGGGAATGTAGCGCCCAGAGCCTTCAGTGACGTGGAGCGTGCCATCTTCCAAGACAATCTTGCCCTGGCTGATGACCACCAACGGAGAGCCACGGCATTCCATACCTTCGAAGATGTTATATTCAAGAGACTGGAAGAAGGAAGCATGGTAGCTTTAGAACAGACCCTGTTATTCTGGCTAGACCAAGTAAGCATGGAGGCACCCACTCCCCTTACATGATGTGGACAAAAATCCCAAGAGGCCTGGATTCCAGTCCTGACCAGTGACCCTTAGGCTGTGTCTTCATTCTCTTGACTGTAAAATGGAATCCTCTTTTCCAATTTCTCATCATTAAGGGAAAAAACTGAATAGAGTAACTGTATGAAACTGCATGGGAAACACACATGGGTTTAAGTTGTAAATGCCAAACAAAGATAAGGAAAATGATCCCTGCCATTTGTAGCAACTTTGTTCCCACCAACTCAAGCTACAGTCAGGCCTTCTCTGACCAAGTTCTAAATTTAATCTTGAAACAGGGCATCCACAAGTGGGTTTTCCTTGTGGCCTGCCTGGTTTTCCAATCTGTTAGCAATGTGGTCAAACTGAAATCCCTAAATGAAAGGCTTGGAGTAACTTAAGAGACATGTCTTAGATAAAAAGTTTGAGGTTGAGTTAATTTCCAAAACAATGCAGTCATCCTTTTGGTTGCAAGCTTTTCAGGGTGAAACAGAGACATCTCTGTGTGCCCTCTTGGAAAATGTGCTGGTTCTCTACATAAATGTGGAATTGGAGAAGAGGCAAAAGAAAAATAGAGGGCATTGTACTCTGGCATTAAAAAAATTATATGTCAGAGTCCCCATCTTGTAGCTTCCGCTCATCAGCACTACCTCCCCTGATTTCAGAATGCTTGCTGCTTCTTCCTGCCTGCTGTGTTCACAGGCACAAATGGCTGTGGCCGAGGCCAGGGGAGGTGGTTTACGGGCTGCTCCAACCACACAAAGCAGCTTGGGTTTCTGGGAAAATTCAAAAAGCCAAAAGTCTCAGTCTAAGATATTAGCACTAAAGGAATGAGACTGTGAACAGAAATCTGTAGGCGCACACCACTTTCAGGATACCTTTTCTGCTCAGTGCAGTGGCTGGCAAGTATGGAGAGGCTTTGGGTTGCATCACCAACAGGGAATCCACGCCCTGTAAAAAATCAGTGCCTATCTTACATTTTTGAGTGGAAACAGCAATGAGGGGGGGCATCAGTATGTCTCTGAGTTTGACGAGAATAATGTGGAAGCTGCCCAAAGGTACTGAGGCTGAGAAGCACCCGCAGACAGGGAAGAGGGCTCTACAGGTGGAATCTCAGAGACCCAAGTTTGGGTGCCCAAGCCTTATTACTCTTGTTTTATCAATTCTAGGACACTCATGTCTGAAATCATTATATGTCTTTCAGTAGATGGAGCTGTTATAATTGCTGCCAGCCTAGATTGAAGTTAAATTCTTCCAGAGAGGGAGTAGGTTTGCTTTTCCCACTGGCTTGGGAGACCATCAAGCTGAGGCCATTTTACACTAAATTCTCAACTTGAGGTTCTTCTTGGACCACGCCAGCTATATGAATTCAGACCACAACCTGCATGAGTACCTGCTTTCAGCTTAAATTCTCAGGAGAGACCTTTTTCTCCTCCAAACACACAGCACTTAAGTCAAGGCAGGCCTTTTGTGTGGCAGATTCAGTTCTCATTTACCCTTACCCTAAGGAACAAGCTGACGTTTGGTGTCCCAGTTTTTTATTGGAAGTCTTCTATTAGACTACCCATCTTGGGTGATTTCTCCTTCTCAGTGGTAGATAAAATAATGGGACGTGAAAATTGATGGCATCTTACATTTAGTGAGATCCGGGAGTTGTCAGACTTTGGTTCCATCACATTAGTTTGGGTCTGTTCATCTGCTTCCCGCCCCAAGGCTTATGTGAAGACGACATACACAAAAACCACTATATATGTGTGTAGGACACTGTGAAAGCATCCTGCCATCTTTGGAATAAACTCTGAAAAAGTATGAGTCATCTTTTATGATCTGGATCAAGCCCCATCTCTTCCATTTTAGCTCCAGAGCTGACTGTCTCTGTCCTGACAAACTCCTCTAGTGCCCTAACAGATTTAGTAATGGAGATGACCTTGGACATGGAGCCCTCTTCCCTAGGCTCAAATCCCAGGTCTGACATTGGACAAGCCAAGTGAACTCCTCTGAGTCTCAGCTTTCTCATCTATAAGGGAATTAGGCCTGATCCACAGAACCAATGCCAGGATCAAATGAAATAAAATGAACCAAAGGACCTGGCACTCCTTGCGCATAGTAGTCGACTGAACTTTCCCAACAAGACTGTAAGCTCTTTGGGGCCAAAGATATCATAAGGTGCATATATTGAGTTCAATTACCTATATAAATGACCAATCTGAAGCATCTACAAGAGCTTTTGGATCATCATCTCCCCTTTTTAAAAGATGGATAAAGCAGCCCCATGGCTCTAAGTAACTTACAACTGCGAAGTCCGTACTGAAAGCAGAACCCAGGGTATTCAAAACCAACCCTCCATCAAACCATGAGGCAGTAAGGATTCATGCTTGCCAGGTATGGATGTTTTTAACCTACATCCACATAGGCACACTAAAATCACTCATCTGGCTGGATGCCTGGAAAATCCAAGCAGAGGCTAAGCAACAGGTCTGTCAATAACAGTTAGATGTTCCAAATTAAATCTAATCAGCCCCATAGTAGGAAATACCACATTACATGGGGAAAGCCTTCTATGTGTATTTCCCCAGATGATTAATGCCACATAGGCAGGCTTAATGTCGGCTCTTTAAAACATGTGAGACCTAAAAGAGGCACTTTTGGATGTCAGCATTTCTTCTACAGGGTCACCTGGGGGTATGGTAGGGTGGCAATATTGCTTGGGTGGAAATCTGTCTGTAGGGCAAATTTGTCTTCCCAAATTTTCACTCCTTTGCACTCTCTTTTCTTCCTAAGATAAGCGCTCCAAATGCAAGATCTTCAACTATGTCATCTGAATCTTAAACAAGTAGGCCTATCGTCCTTTATATTTCCTCAGGGGGAAGGAGAGGGAAAAATTTTCTCCATCTAACCCTGACCAAGAGGCTGCATAAGCAGTCTGGCAGGGCAGAGCCTTGACAATTTTGGGTTCTAATTCTGGCTCAACCGCAAAATAGCTATGTAACATTAGACTGGTCACTTAAGCTCTCTAAGCCTCCATTTATTTATCTTCCACATTGGGATAATAATACCAGTCCTTTTATTGAGGTCAAATGAAAGAGCAAATGAGAATGCAGTTTTAAATGCATATTAATACATAAATTCACTAGGCAGGACTGCACAATCTCTGCTCAAGAATTACCCTTTGTGGATCCCCAAGAGCTTCTGATCTAAATTGGAAGTGGGTTTGACTATAAGATTATCCTGTGAAGCTAATCCAGCCAGAGGAGAAGGAGGAAAAAGCTAGCCAAAAATACTGAGAGTTGAGAAGCTTTCGCAGAAGGAATCCACCATCCCAGCACCTGCATGTGACAGCAGAAGCTGGAAGTAAGCTCTGTAGCCAAAGAACCTCCAACGAAATGAGAGAGAATCGGGACATGCTGCAGGGCCCAGGCTTGCCCTGGAGAAATGCCAAAACCTGCCTCTGAGCTGTCATGGCACCTGGGGCGGGGGGGGTGGGGTGGTCAGAACTTGCTGACCCTAGCTATCTGGAGTGGACAATCTGGAATCGTATTCCCTGTTGAGCTACCTTTCAATTTATAAGTTCATCCAGAATACGCTCTTCAATGATGAGCATAAGAGCTCCTGACATACAACATTTCTGCCCTATGCCCACTTCTCCTCCAAAGTTCTCCCTTTGTCAATGTTCTTTCCATTTGGTATATATACAAGGTTTTCTATTCTGTATCAGTGATTTCTAACACCTCTGCTTAAGGCCCACTGGTATCAGAGAATCATAGGACATGCAGAGACCTTATTCAAACACCTTATTTGCATCTGAGGAGCGTGAAATGCAGAGCCACCTGCCAGGGCCCCACCAGCAAGAGGAGGTGTCCATAAGCTCTGGAGCCCAGACCAAAAGGGAAGAGAGACCCTTAACCTGCAAACCCTAAAACCATGACTGGAATGGCTAGAGGGATGTTTATTTTATCTGGGTATAAGTCAAAGTCAATTAGTTCCTATAGGGTAGTAAAAGCCACTGCCATTTGGGTTTCTGTATGGCACCACTGACATGAGAAAGCAGAGAATGGAAACAGAGAATCAAAGCGCCCAATGGGGTATCTCAGAGTGGACATTTGAATGTGTTATTTAGGTTCCTTGCACCAAACAGGCTATCACAAGAGGTGCTACACCAAACTATTAAAATGGAATGGTGCCCAGCCTCTAGGAACTGCCAGCACTAAAAAGAGAGAAAAATGGCTCATGTTTCTTAGCAAACTGCAAGTTATAGCCTAAGAAAAAGTTAATTCCTATCACAGCTAGTTCTTTTAATAAATCCTAGGACTCTCCATTCCTTGGTCTCTTCCTGTGCCTTTAATTTGTCTGGGTTAAGTCTGCACCGTTAGCAGGCCTTACGCTGTTGTGTGTCTTGGCAGAGATGGTCTTAACGCTGTCTGGATCCCAGATGACTAGGTCAGCATCAGATCCCACAGCAATGCGGCCTTTCCGAGGGTAAAGATTGAAGATTTTAGCTGCATTGGTGCTGGTCACAGCCACAAACTGGTTCTCATCCATCTTCCCAGTGACCTGATGAGTAGACCAACACATACACACAAACACACACATACACACACACAACATGGGTTAAAATATTGAAGTGTGGAATACTACTTAGCAATAAAACAGAACAAGCTATTAAAACTTGAAAAAACTTAGATGGACCTCAAAGGCCTCGTGCTCAGTGGAAAAGCCAATCTTGAAAGTTCAAACGTGATGTGATTGCATTTATAGCATCTTCTCAAAATGACAACTGTACAGGGATGGAGAAGAGATTTGTGGTGCCAGTGGTTTGGGCGATGGAGGGAGGGGAGGAGATGTGCAAATAAAGGGGCAGCAAGAGGGAGCTCCTCCTGCTGATGGAACAGCTCAGTTGCTGTGCTGGGTTCCACGACGCCACAGTTAAGAAAAAGGCATAGAACTATTCACACGCATTGTGCCACTGTTATTTCCTAGTTCCTATAGTTATATAACATGTAACCATGGAGGGTTAAGGGTACACCTTAAGGGTATACCACTCTAGAGTACCTTTGCAGCTTCTTCTGAATCTATAACTATATCTAAATAAAAAGTTAAAAGCGAGTCTGGCCTATATTCTGGAGCAGCTAGAAGGAAAACTCTCAGAGGATCCTATAGTAGCCCATTACAAACTCTGGGATCTGTCCTGTAACTACTTGATGAAGAGTACTTTAAAATTATTGTTTTTTTTTTTTATTTCTTTGCTTTGTCTTTATGTTATACTATACAATAAAAAAGTTAAAAAAAAAAGGAAACTGGCATTTTCTGGAGTACATAACAGCTTCAATTGAGCACAGTAATAGACATAAAACTATGAATATACTAAAAACCACTCAGTTGTGTACTTTAAAAGGTTAAACCTTATGGTTTGTTCACTGTGTCTCATAAAGTGGGTACTTAAAGTAAATAATAAAACCAAACTAAAAATGTAAATAAAGAGGCTGGGGGGTGCAAGGTGGTGCGGTGATAGAATTCTCACCTGCCATGGGAGAGACCCGGAGTTCAATTTCTGGCCCATGTACTTCCAAAAAAAAACATTCAATAAGTGGTGCTGCAATAATGGGATAGTCACATGGAAAAAGAATGAAATGTGACCCCCACCATACAGCATACAAAAAAGAAAAAACGAGGCTGAAGAGGTGGCTATGCCTCTTCACGGAGTATCACCTGGTATGACCGGCTGGTCTTTTCAACAAAATAGAGGCAAGAGACGTGGCCTTTTACCTTGGCAGACCTGGGGGTCTCAACACCACTTAAGACTTTACCCAGCAGGCCTTTGAGTATCCATCACATTCCTCAAGTCCTTCCTTTCCCTGAAATTTTTCATCTCGACCGCTAGTGCACCGCTTTTCCTTTGATATTCAAGGAAATGACTACCGATCTCCAATTTAGAAAACCCTCTCCAAATCCAGTAGAAAAATGGTCAAAGGAAAAGGAAAAGAGCAGGCCTTTAGAGAAGGGGGAAAAATGGCCAAAAAGCATATGAAAAAATATTCAGTCTAATTAGTAAATGAAGAAATTTAATGAAAAACAGTGAGACTCAAAATTCACCTGGCAAATCAGCAAAGTTTTTGGTTTTCTTTTTAACGATGATACCATTTTGGATCAGGTGAAGGAAACAAGAATGCCATACATGGCTCTTGGCATATAAATTGGTCAGCTTTCTGAAAAGAACTTTGGCAAAATACATCAAAAGCCTTAAAAATATACACACCCTCTGACCCAGCAATTGTCACTTCTAGAAATTTCTTCTAAGGATATAATTAAGAACGTGTCCAAAGATGTTTCTACAAAAATATTCATCCCGGTAAAAAATAAGAAACAACATAAATGTTCATTCAACTAACAACTTACAAATCAATGAAGAGTTCAGCAGTAAGAAGGAAAAGTCTGGATTAAAAAGCAAAATTTTCAAGTATATTTAAGGATGTGGAGAATTTTTCATGATGTATTAAGTTTTTTAAAAGCAGGCTACAGAGTAGTGTTATGATGCTAATGTTACTGACACACTCACACCTATCACACACACATGCACTCACACACTGGCAAAATAGTAGGAAGACATGCCTTAAAATGTAAAATGTAATCATATCTGAAACTTGGTACTATGAGTGACTTATTGACTGCCTTATTCTTTTTTGCAGTAAGAATGTATTGTTTACATAAATCTAAGTTAGCTGAGAAACAAAAACTCTATTCTGTTATAAGACATTGAAAAAGCTCAAAGACTCCTTAAAGACCAGTATAGGTTCAAACAGGCCTATCAGAGGCCTCGTGGGTTGTAAACGCTAAGTCTAGAGAGCCCTAAAAGACAGTTTTCAGGAAACTGAGTCAATATCCAAGAGTAGAAAAGGGTTAACTGAGAAAGTCCCCAGGTGACTGAGGAAGCTTTTTCCTGACCAACCCAGAAAGTCCTATTTTGAAGGCTCCATGTTTTTCTGTCTCTACTGTTCCACTGATGATAATATGAACTACTCATAGAACATTTAGGAGGAAATTACCCAGAAGGAGTGATTTGGATTCCTAAACCTAAGCAATATTATCACAAGTTCCAGCTTCTAGAATTTTCTCAACTGTATCCCAGGGCCCAGGAGGAGGAGGAAGGGGGAAGCTGAGGCCATCGATGAGTGGGGCCAAGGCTCCTTACCACCGCCTTGTCCCAGATGACCGACAGCCGCTCCTCGGTGCCGTTGGTGCCCTCTGGGATCAGGGTGAAGTTATCCTTTCCTACAGCTTTCTGGGCAGTGTTGAAAGTGCAGTGGGCACTGCCGGTGACCTGGAGATCTCCACTGGAAGGAAAACACATGACTGGCCTTTAACACAGCTTTGACTTCAAATCACCCTTGAACACATTTTTTGAATGGGCCAGCTCACTAAAAAAGCATCTTGAAATAGCCCCTCCTCCCCTCAGGAAATAGGCAATTTGACCAACTATTCACACGGTGTTGACGCTTCCTTACAATGCTATGTATCTAAACCCATACTGTGAGGTATTTTATGGGTGACACTGCTCTGTAACAGAGTCCTTTTGATGCCTCTGAATCGTCTTTGATTGACTTCCAAGGGAGTCCTGGTAGGTACCTGGAATTCTCTCCCATAATGATGCTAAGAGTGAGAATTCCAGGTTCTCACTCAGTGGTCTGAGCCTGGTGAGTGGGGGTCTTGTCTTCTGGAAAGGCTGATTCCAGCCACATTAAACTACAGAGGACAGACTGAGAACTGAGAGTGCCACAAGTCACCGGTACTCACCAGGACAGCAGGGAGTTGAGAAAGTCTGGAGTGGTTGGATCGGGGCTCAGGGGCGGGGAGGTGACGAAGGCTGCAGCCTTGGCCCAGTTCTTACTCCAGTAGTGGGAACCATCAGTCCCCAAGCTGGCCGTGATGGGCTCGCCATACACCACCGTTCCTGAGGAGCAAAACAAGCCAGGCGTTGGGATCACACACCGAGGAAGGAAGGACACCTGCCTTGCTGAGAACTTACCAGCTGCCAGCAGCATACCAGGTACGCTCACCATCCCTTCAAAGAAGACATGACCCTTGTCTCCCAGGTGAACAAATCGTAGCTTGAGGAGATCAAACAGCTCAGCCGAAGTCATCAATAGAATGTGTGTGTTCCATAAGATTTCACTTTTGGCCTTTGCTCCAAACACTCTCCCTAGGAGATCCCAAACTTTCTAAAGATTTCCATCCCCTAAACTGTCGAATCCCAAATCTGTCATCTCTGGCTGGACTGTCTTCAAGTCCCCAGGCCCAAGTGCCTTCGAGACTCACTTTTGGATCATCCATGGCACCTCAGACCTCACCTTGCAGCCCACCAAACACTGCCCTGCTCTCCCCCCATTTCCCAGCTCCGCTCACAGTGTCTAGTTCTGGCTAAGAGCTGTGAGTGGAAATCACACATGCTGCTACCAGGCTGAAGCATATGAAAGCAAGGGCACGGTTCTCTAGATCTGTCCAAAAGACAGGCTGAATCTCTGAGTCACCACTGGAAGGAAGCTACCCTTGTGAACCACCAAATTTGCAGTAGTCTTTGTAACAACAAGAAAATAAACTATTTTACTAGTTAAAGTACCAAGATTTCAGAATTCCAGAGCCTGGGCTGACTTAAAATTAAGACAATATCCAGGAGTGAACTTGCCAATGCCCTGATGCCCCAAACCAGGTCCTCTTCTCTATCCACTCAGGTGCAAAGCCAAAAAGTTGTGACTCATTTATATGCAGCTAATCCCAATTCTTTCATACTTTAATACATTCTTTCCTTTCCATTCACACACACTCTGCCTTAAATCAGGTCCTCCTAGCACATTCCAACAGAGCCTCCCATTCAACTTTACACTTATTTTTGGTTTCTTAGCCATTTCTCCACCTCTCCATTCACACTCCATGCCACTTCCAGATGGATCTGGCTAAACCACAGCTTTCCATGCCATTCTCTTCCATAACATCCTCCAAAGGAGCCTTTCTGCCTTCAAGGATAAAAAAGAAATTCCTCAACAAATCACCTAATACTGATCCCTTCTTTAACACCATCCAAAATGCAACTCAGTATCACCCCATATATCTGGAAATCCCATCCCCACTACCAGCAATCACCTGTTTTGAGTATTTTTTTTTGATATCCTAAAGATAATGAATCTGCCCGCATTATAGTAGGCATTCAGTCCACAAGTTAAATTGAATACATGGTCTAATGATCAATTAATTGAAAGTATCAGAACAGGGATGTGAATCCTTACAGCCACCAAGAATTCATCTCTCCTTGTCTATTCCCATCACAGAGCCTCTCCACCCTACCCTCCCCGCCCCCAGCCAGCCAGACATTCCCTTTTCTCTAAACACAGGGCCCTCAAGGCCAAACACTTCTGTCAGGAATGCGTTTCCCTTCCTCTCCACAGCCTTCTCGAAGGCCTTATCACTCGATAAATATATCACAGCACCCTCTTTGTCACAGCCTGCCACTTGGACAGCTGGCTCCACAGAGCTGCCCCC
Source organism: Myrmecophaga tridactyla (assembly GCA_004026745.1). Taxonomy (NCBI): domain Eukaryota; kingdom Metazoa; phylum Chordata; class Mammalia; order Pilosa; family Myrmecophagidae; genus Myrmecophaga; species Myrmecophaga tridactyla. The sequence goes on along the minus strand of PVIY010000733.1, from coordinate 72,995 downwards.
TCCTGCCTCAGGAATTTCACAAAGAAGTCGCTGTTCGGCCAGGGAGTATTGGAGGGCAGGCAGGCAGTTTACTTCAGGAAATCGGTTAACAGCCCTCAAGCACGAGGAGGCTCCAGAACTGGGGGAAGCCTCACCCAGAAAGGAAGCCCCAAGGAGAAAAGGAGGAAAAAAAAAAAAGGCCAGTGCTCAGAATTGCCCGGACAGGCCCCCTGGGTCCCTGACCTCAAAACCTCCCCACCAGAATTTGGTCAAAGGAGCCAGCTGGGTGGCTGCACAAACTGCTGCAGCTCATCCCAGAGTGAAAAAAACAGCGCCTAATGAGAAGGCCTTGGCGGCTGCAGAAGGACATTTCTGAAATGCAAATGGATGAGCAGGCCCTCTGCTCACGGCTCTCAGTTTGAGCATCACTCCACAGCTGCGTTCAGCACAGCTCTTTCCACCCAGCCAGGTCCAGAGCCCCTGCTGGCTCCCGTCTGGGGCAGCACAAAGGTGAGGTCTGTGCAACTCATTAAGAAAACAAAGGACACACACCTTAAAGACGTCCTGGTTTTGGCTACAGGATAAAAGCTGCAAAGAGCAGAACTGCTTGGAGAAAAAGAATGGCCTGACTGTCTTTGAAAATGGTTGGACTGAGGCACCAAGATAGAAACATTTAAATGATTTTCCTCTAACTAGATACTGCTCAGCTTCTCCTTCTCCTTGGATCCACCCTCCAGTACTGCCTTTGGGAACCGGAGTACAAGAAGAGGCCATTAGGAATGCCTCCGAGTGTGGCTGCTGTTTACTGTGGGCTTTGGAAACTCAGGGCTCCACCTCTCAGAAATAAAACACTCAACTGCTGTGTGTATGTGCGCGGGAGAGAGAGAGAGAGAGAGAGAGAGAGACGTCGCTGTCTCTGTGGTACTCACCTCATCACAAGAGAATGAACTTGGCCTTCAGATTCTGGGAAACCCAGAGCTGGGTCAGGGCCATTGCAAGGCTTTTGCTGAGCAGAACCCGCCTCCTTAGACCAAGGCAGAGGCAGCATTCCTGGACCTGGGCCAGGCTAAGACGGTGGAGCAGGGAGGAGGTGGGTACCGGGAAGAAGTGGGTACCAGGAGAAGGAAGGAGCTGGGACCGGGGAAGTGGGGGGGGGGGGGACTATCCCTGCACATCTCTACTCTGCTCTGTTGAAGTAGGATCACTGCCTGGTTTTCCTTCCACGCTGAAAGATAGGGCAGGAGTTAACCTGTCATACATCAGGCCCCCACTTCGGGGAGAGGGTGAGTAGGCACTTGGCAGGGGACTCTGCCACCCATCACCAAAGACTGGGCTCCTCACTCCATTTCATGAGCACAGTACCTGCGAGGCAGTGAATGAGCTGCTGGACAGCTGTCAAGCCACAAACACTATTTAACCACATGACAGAAATAATTACCACTAATAATAACAAACCATGAAACAGGCTTAATTGACCTTTCTGCATTTCTCTAAAGACGCTGTTGATGCTTTCTTGGCTGCCGTTAGACCTTCATGACTTTCTTCTCCAGGGAAAGTCTACACTAAAGGATGTGACCCCAAGCCAGCCTGTGGCAGGCTCCCTAGTAAAGCCAGGAACTGCAGGGGACTTGGGGGACCATGTTTATTCACAAGAGACCTGCAGCCAAGTACATTCATGGATGTACCTCCCCGAAATGGACAGCTGGGTTTAGAAATGTTTGACAGGTCCTGGGCTCTGACAGGTATAGTAAAGCTACTTCCCATGAATAAGCAGGAGGACAATCCAAAGCAGGAACAACTGAAAATCATTTACATGTATCTCCAAGTGCAGCCACAAACACACAGTGGAAAACCGACTGGGACACACACACACACAAACATACACCGCTTTTCCTCTCCTCTCAGAGGACTCATGCCAGGGTCCAACCTGGGGACCCATCCATGGAAGACCCTCTCATGGAGAAGTGAGGTTTTATGACATTCACAACCCAGCCCTCTCGCCACTCTCAATCCCGTCTCTGGGGACAGGACTGTCATGTTGTGGATTGAGTCACTTGATCGTAAAGATTCATCCCCAAATTGGGGTGGTCCAATGGACCACATAACCACATGGTTCTCACTGGTTGTATCATTCCTGCTGACCCACAGGGCATAGAAAGTCTTGTCTTGAACTTGGGCTTCTGAAGATTTAATGTCCCTTGACAGCCAAAACTATTCTGAATGTTTCTCTATTTGAGTTATGGGATTGAAGGACAAGGAAGAGGAAGGAGAAGGGCGTCTGTCAGATGAGGTCATCAGGCACTGCCTATGCCACCATTCGCAAGGGAAGACGCTAGCATCCATGCTGGATTCCATGTGCTCAAAACCAGTGGCAGGGAACCCATTCTAGAGGAGATATCCCAGCAGGGAACTCATTCTAGATGAGATATCCCAGCAGGAAACCCATTCTAGAGGAGATATCCCGGCAGGGAACTCATTCTAGAGGAGATATCCCCACACTGGATCTTCATTCTAGAGGAGATATCCCACAGGGAACCCATTCTAGAGGAGATATCCCAGCAGGGAACCCATTCTAGAGGAGATATCCCTGCACTGGACCTTCAGTGGGAAGCACACTGGCCAAGAGTCTGGAATCATGGTTTCTATTTTCCACTGGTTGAATGATCATGAGTAAGGCAATCAATTTCTGCATTTCAGTTTTGCTTCCATAAAATGAGCCTATCAAAGTACTTTTCAAGGGTTACAATTGCCTATGTACCTGGTCTTGGCTGTCTCTTCACTTTCTTATCTAAAAATGGAATTAATGGGATGCTATCCTTTTGAACAGCACACAATGAAGGAGACACCATATACAACAATGTCTCTTGAGAAATGGAGCATGCAGTTTTATTGGGTTGAGTAGGCATGAGAAAACAGTCCTCATTTCTGCTTTATCCAACTCTCACGTCCTCACTTTTCTCTTATATGCTCACTTGCATAAACACTTCCTACCCTACGTGCAGGACCAGTGTGTCTCTGGGTGGGGAGGTCCAGAAGAACCACTGTTATTCTCCTGCCACCGATATGAAGGGATTCGTGAACTGCGCACAACTGTAGAGAAATTTTGAGCCCTCAATGCAACGTGACCCCTCTGAGACAGGCGGGGTGGGTACCTGGAAGCAGTGGCTCCCTCCTCTGTGCTCTGACTGCACTTTACTTGTGTCTCTTTTATAGCATTTGCCATTATAACTTTCTGCTCATGTGTCCTTCCCCTACTAGTGAGGGAACTAACAGAGGGCTGGGACCATCTCTTCTTCCTGGCACGCAGGCCCAAAATGTTCAGTAAAAGTGTGTAGAATGAATGAAGATACTCTCCTTTCGACAGATGAAGAAGCTATGCTGCAGAAAGTTGACAGGGCCTCATGCTTTCCTACAGGTACCAAAAGAACCCTCGGAGGGAAGAAAAATGATCCTTAGCACAAAAATCCTTGCCCTAGGTCAGCAGGTATCTCTGCTCTGCTTTTCTAACCAGTCCTTCATTCTTTAATCATAATAGTTACTGCATATTTCTTTACATGTACCATCTCATTTAAACATCATCATAACCCTAGGAGGTGAGTAGCTGTTACTTGACTCACCTTGAAGATGGAAAAATGAAACCCAGAGATGCTGAGGATGTGCACACCATCACAAGGCAGGCACACAATGGAGCAAGAAATTTATCTAGGCAGTTTGAACCCAGACAACAAACGTTTAATACAACCTTCTCTTGTTTTCCTTCTTGGTTGTTCGGAAATTCCTGCTTCTATATCCCTCGAGACCATGCCAGGGGCCAGGCTCCAATTTCTACCAGGCTTTTTGAAGAACAAAACCCAACAGATGCAGACAAGGAGATGACCACTGGCATTTCCCATATTAAAATGATCTCAACCCATGAATACATCAGTCAGATGTTAACTAGGGTATCCAGGCTTGGGCAATGGCCTGGGAGTTAGCTGCCTCGGGATCAAACCCAGTTCCATCATTTGCTAGGTTTGAGCTTCAGTTTACTTATCTATAATGCATGTGGATTTCTGAATATCTAACGTTAAATAAAATACAAAAAACTCCTGCCCAGACTACCTCACAACATTGTTATGAAGTTTATACAATGCGTGAAAGAGACTGAAGAGCCTAAAATATAAATTAGGATCTCTCATTATTGCTAATTAGCACCTGAATGCACCAGAAATTTCTTCCTGACAGCTCAGATTCATCTAAAGCTAAGGCTTTCAAGGACCAAAGGGTGACAGTTTGAACACAATAGACACCTTGGAATCCACGGTGTGGGCAGAGCTGGACTCAATGCCTCAAAGAACAGGCTGAAGTTGTGCCCTCGCTGGGGCTCAAATCCCGCCCAGCACCACAAATACACACACAGGATCAAAGGTTATCTAGACAATGGAGACACACCCAAAACCGAGCCACAGAGCGCTGCGGCAGGACTGGACTCTGTCAACAACACGCGCCCGCTTCTCATCCTCAGATGAGAAGAGGCTTCAGCGCTGCTGGTATGGCTGACACAGAGCCAGGTTTACGGCCAGCTCTGCAACTCCACCTGCCTTGCGCTTAGCTCTGCTAAGAGGCTGATCTCCTCCAGCCCTCAGAAAACAAGGTCTCAATCTAAATTGAAATGTTTGTATCTGAGTACAGCATAGCTGGTAAAAGAAATAAACTGCCACCTTTTTCCCCCCTTTTCAGGCACGATGCCAACTTTCCAAATGCAATGGGGAAGCAGCAGCAATGGAACCAGGATTAGAGCTGAGGCTGAGTCCCATACATGACAGGCCATACTGTAGCTATGTGCCTCGGTGATAAAGGAAGGGTCACCCACTCAGTAACTGCTCACAATGTCTCCTAGAAAAACAACTCCAAGCTGATTCTGAGTAGGTTACGTTACTTTAGATAACTTGTCTATTTGAAAAAAGCAATTCCCTCAACTGCCAGGAGAGGGCAGGTTTCCAAGAAAACAGCAACACAGCCACCATTTCATGTAGTGCTTAAGGACAGAGGCTCCAGGAGAGCTCCAAAGAAAAGGGCCAGGAATTGCTGGGCGTGTCTGGAAGCCATCATCTCTTGGGACAGCTTGAGTCAGTGGTCACAAAGCAATTTGTTACAGGCTTTCCTCCAAATCACCCATCTTACCCATGGAGATCAGATCCGCAGAGAACTAGAAATGGAGTCACAGAGGCCAAACTGCCTCTATGTCAGAGAAAGAAAGACACAGAGAGTGACAGACAGAGGATGCAACAGAGACAGAGAGAGCCAGAAAGACAGAGACAGAGACCAAGAGAAAACAAAGACAGAAGTCAAGAGAAAGATGAGAAATGGAGAATCAGAAATAAAGAGAGAAATAAAGTAAGAGAAAGAAAGATGGAGAAATATAAAGAGGCAAAGAAAAAGAAGGGGGAGAATGTGATGGGAAGAAAGGGAGAGAGGGAAAGCTGGATGACCCTTTTATAATGTTCGCATCAGGTCAGGCTAAGTAATAACCACACCAGGGTCGATTCTATCCTATCAGGCTGTCTGTCTGTGAAGCCCCACCTCCAAACATAAAGTATGTTATGTGAAAAGCCAAAGTCATATGGTAAACAGCAGATAACAACAGCGCTCTGCTCCATCCATAACGCAGAAGATGCTCCATGGAACACCCTCAGGAAAAAGCAGTGGAAAGTGCACTTAGGAGATTAGTTTCCAATCATCTTCTCAATGGACTCCCTAAATACCAGAAAATCCATCCTCAGCCCAGAACGTATTTACAGGGAGTAACCGGAGCACCAGGAGAACCAGACACGATGCGGTCTGGGGAAAACTCCCCCACCCCACCCACCCCAGCCCACCCCCACATAGGAGGCTCTCTGAATTGCCCTGGCGGAAATCCCTACCAGCCATGGAAGGGAAAAGCATTTTGCAATACAAAGCTCCCCAGGACTCCATGGCAGATGGAAACTGACGTAATCTGTGTATGTGCCTAGTTTATTTAGACTGCATCAAATTAAATCCAACTTCTCTCCAGAAGGGAGCTGGGAGGGAAGGGTTTTTGCCCACCCACTCTCCGCCGCGCGCGGCTTTAAATAGACACTACCAAGGCCACGGCATGGAACAAAGAGAGGAAACTGGAGCTCTCTGCCTGGCTTCACTGTAATTAGGTTAATGCTGGAACACGATCAAAGTGGCCCACTTGGCATGAGACTTTGGAAAAGGAACTGTCTCTGGTGAGGGACCCTTCCTCCCCTCCCTCTCCAAACCTGCCCGTGGTCAGACACGAGGTAGCACTTACCCTTTTTCCGGGCCTGGGCGATGACTTCAGCGGCACTCTTGCTCATCACCTTAGTGATGTACAGGGGGCAGTTGGTTTGGTTGGCAATGGTGATCGAACGGTTCACGGCTTCAGCCTCGACCTACAAAAGAGCATCTGAACGTGAGAACTCAGCCCATCCCACGAGCCCTTCCTTTATCCTAAACCCACGGAGAGAGGCTGAGATGCGTGGGAACTTGCAGTGCACTGCTGTGTCCAGTTTCCACCCCGAGTGCCATTGAGGGGGGAGATGCGACTTGCCAAACGTCAAATGATGGGTACCCCAAGGCAGTGGCTCTCCGAGTGCAGTCAGCAGATCTGTACCATCAGCACCAGCCTAGAGCTTGCTAGGAAGGCAAGATCGGTGGAATCGGTAACTCTGGAGGTGGACCCAGCAATCTGGGCTTGAATAACTCTAGGGGATTTCTATGCCTGCTAAGGTTTGAGAACCACTGTACACGGAACCTGACTGCTCTCAATTCAATGCACACATTCCACTTACATGATCATGAGTCAAGACATGCAGTGATGTTATTTGGGGGCTGGGCTGTCAGATGGCCACGAATGCAGCCAGCATCCTCCAGAGACCAGTGCAGCCCCACAGGGCCCCGAGGAGCGGAGCAGACAGCATCTGTGTAGACCAAAGGCCCTCTGTGTGCGTGACATGGTGGCCGGCCAGCCTGCCAGAGGCTGGCACGACCTCCGGCAGGAGACAGGAGGGCTGCTCTAATAATCTGGGTCTTCAAACTTGAGATTTCAGTGGAGGGTTTTCCAACACCCCAAGCGATTACTGTTAAAGACTTAACAGGTAAGGTCTTAGAGAGGAATCGGCAATAGATGTTTTTCATGACCAACTGAAACAACACTATTAAACTGTGAAGCCGTGGGTCTCAAAAAGTCAACCGCTATTTGCAGAGACCAAAAAAAAAAGATTAGCAATTACCAGAGGAGAGGGAAAGGGGGAGTTTTTGCTTAATAGGTACGGAATTTTTGTATGGGGTTACAAAAAATTCTTGGTAACGGATGAGGGTGATGGTAGCACATTGAATATGTAATTAATGCCACTGAATCGTACACATTAAAATGGGAAATTCTGTGTTATATATATGTTACCACAATAAAAGAGAGGAGAGAAAGACAGAGAGAGACAGAGATGGAGACAGAGAGAGAGAAGTCATTGGCTCCCTTCCCCAAATGCTGGGCTTGAACTCTTGGAGGGGAGGGGCTGAGTCTTTACTGTGTCTGCCATGCCCCACCTCCACAGTTTCCAAACAGTGCCTGGTACAACACAGGTGCTCAAAAATATTTATTCAGCAAATAAATGACTTCATTTTATGTTAATGATATAAAAAGCCAGGCTGCTCCATAAAGAGTCATTACTTTTCCAAGAAATAACTGAGCTCCTAACTGAATTAACTTCAGGAACCAAGCTTACAGGGGCTTGGCCCAGAGCTCAAGTTCGTAATTGCATTAACTGATCACCTAATTTAATAAAACGAAGACAACTTTATTCACATTTGGCCTTTCAGGCATCAACTACATAAAGAGAGAGGTCAAGAAATCCAAAGGCAAATCAAACGGCTCTTTAAAAAGCTCATTAAACATCCAAATGTTTTTAATTCCTTGAATAACTGAAGGATAAGCACCCCCCCACTCCCCCACCGGCTCCAGTTACAACAGCAGTGCCTCTCACCCAACAGCTCAGAAGAGGGAGTTCCTACCACTCTGCAAGGCTGATCACTTGTGACCACAATAGCAGAGTAAAGTGGGAAAAGGAATCCAAAGCATCACTTCCCAGCTGTGCAGGGTGACTATATAAATTATTGCCCCAACTGAGACACTTCTGAAAGTAAAAAGAGGCACTGTTACCAACTGCATGGGAGCAAGTGGCATGAACCAGGCCCGTCCCGCACTAAATGGGATGTGCAATCTGACTAATTAGAGGGTAAAACTAGCAAAGTCCCAGTTCCACAGAAAGATTGCCTTATATTATAAAGATCGGCTTCAGTGGGAAGGATCCAGGCATTCGCCAGGATTTCCTCACTGATGTGAGGTTAGTAAGAACTCTGACCCTTCTTTGCTCCGACCCTTCAAGGGGCCGCAAGTAAAAGAAGCAAAACCGAAATGTTCCACCTCATTGAAGAGGAGAACGTTAAAGCCACAGCTTTCCACCTTCCACCCAGACATGGTAGGATACACGTTTTTACTCTTCTGTGTTTATACACGTAGGGTCTGATAAGAAATATAATCTGTTCTACACACATAATGCATTTGAATAACATTGCTTCATAATATTGTGAAAACATTATCATAGTCTAACAACAAAATCTCTCCACCTCCTTTGAGAGCTAGCAGGGATTTGGGGCCGTCAGCTCATCCCACCTTCCAATGAGGGACCCGAGGTCCAGGGAGGGGAGTGACCTGTCCAGGGACACACAGCAGTGCCGGCACATGGCACTCCCGCCTCACCTCTCTGCATGCCACAGCCATGCCAAGCCTCAGGCCCAGTTCCAAAGTGCCCTTCTCTGTGAAGGATTCTCGATTCCCCTCATCGTCAAGCCCTCTCTCTGTCTGAGATCAAGCCTCTCTCCCAGCTCCTACTGCACTCTACCCTACAGATTTACTTCCTCTCCACCTCTTCCTCCTCAACTGGCCTATAAATCCCTTTCAGAAAGGACCCCTCTCTAAGTCATGCTGCTTTCCCCCACTGAGCCCGGAACTGCCTCAAGCATATGTGCTCAGCCATTCTCTACAGACAGATGTTTTTAGATTTCTACAGTCTCTACCACCACCCTCCCTTTCAATCTTCTCAGCTGAAAACCAGGGAAAATCCTGTTGGGCAGTCTCCCCCCATGGGTTGGGAAGAAAAGCCTATAGAGGCAGGACCTTTTTTTTTTTTTTTTGTAAATTACAATGTACAAAGCCAACCACCATGACAGTGATATAGAAATGGTGAAACCATCCAGGAATTCAGTGGTTGTGTATTCGTGACTTCTGTTTCCTAGGTCTTATCCCCCTAACTGGACCGTGATGCTCAAGCTCCCTCTGAATGGCTCTATATTTTAGTCTCTTCATCACCCACATAGGCTTTAACACACATCAGATCTCTCACGATAAATATAAAAATAATAACCAGTAGCTGGGGGAGAAAAGTGCTGGCTGGAGCTGCAGGCTTGGGTTCTAATCCTAGTGTCTCCTCACCTCACGGGGCTGTCACGGGATGAAGTTACTTAGGGGAAGCATCAAATAACAGGGTCTGGCACACAGTAGGTGCACACTTTGCAAATCTGGCACACAGTAGGTGCACACTTTGCAACACCTCTAAATTGGCTGAAAACCAGACAACTCTGGGAAGCAGATAAAGAAAGTCTGAAAAGCTGCCTCTCATGAGATAATCAGACTCTCCCAAGTTGTTAAGAGCTTCCCATATTGATGAGTTCCTTGATCAACCAGCTCCTGAAGGAACCTTTGTAATTAGCTGCTAGGGGATTCTGAAATTCTCAGTGCAACATATGCTAGAAGGGAAGTCTTCTATGCCTAACTGTGTAAAGATGGTTTTAATTTTTCTCGTCAAAATAGCAACCAGAACAACTTCCCTCTGATAGCTTTTTCCTTTTCAGCAAACCCAAGTGGGTTTGCTCTGTGTTTTTAGCGTTTACAAGGATTTGGGGACACAGAGCAGATGGCAGGAGAGAGGAAAGCAAGCCCCAAGGAAGACTAAAAGTTAAATAAGAGTGTGGCTCTTAGGAGCAGCTTCATAGCATAAGCAGCTGTGAGCTTTTTCAGAAGGCAACATCTCCCATGCAATTGGAACAGAATGGGATTGGCTACCCAACCAACCATCTAAATGAAGCCAAGAGAAAACTTTCTAATAAAATCCAGCCCCAGGTGTTACCACCGGGTTTCATGGAGCCAGTTGGCTTTAAGCTGACAATCCGTGTGTGCAAGTGAAGGCATGTGTGTGCTACAGGGTGGCTGGGGAAGCACACAAGACTGCATATCCCAGCTCAGTGATATGGGGTCACCACTTAACTTCATATTGCCTTAGTTTCCTCCTATGAGAGATAGAAATAACCAAGGGTCTCACCACAGCACAACTGCAGGCAGCAACAGCACATGGAAGAGAAAGTAAATGGCCTCTCCTGGACACAGCCTTGCAGTCTTTGCGAATGGTGCCCCCTGGCATTGTACAGAGGAAGTACTGTTATATCTACCTCCTGAGACTGTTATAAAGCTTAAATGTGAAATATGAAGCACTATGTCTGTCACATGAGGAGTGCTCAATAATGGTTCGCTTTGAATGGGGTCTACAGGCAAAGAAACACAAAAAGTCCTGACCCCAAAAATGTTTGAAGACTGAACCCAGGACCAATTCCCTAAGAAGCCAGGGGCCAAGGCCATCATGGCATTCACCACGCCCACCCTACTGTGACTGTGCTGGGGAAATCTGGTTCAGATGATCACCAAAGCCAGCCTTGAAGAGGAAACAAAGCCACAAAAAGGAAGCCTTGGGATGTCCTTGGAAGTGGAATGGAGCAGCCCCATTGGCTCTAGGGGTGAACAGGGTGACTGCATGTGTGTGTGTGTGCAGGTGTGAGCATGTGTGCACACATGCATGAAATCAGCCTCAGGTATCGTTTTGTGTCAGTTAGTGAGACTGCTTTCTTCTCTCTTTATAAACTGCCTCTCCAAATCACTGTCCCACAACCAAAGTCATAGCACCAGGCCCTATCAGTTAACGCAGAGGGCTTTAATAAGGGACCTCCAATCTCCCTTTCCCTCTGCTGGCTGCGGCGCACCCCTTCACCTTCTCAGCCTGCACCAGAAGGATGGATGGTTATAAAAGGACCTAGACCCCATGGCCTGGAGACGGAACAGCTAACATTGAAATCTGCCCATCCTCTGGGGAAAGGTGTGTGTGTACGTGTATGTGTCAGGGCCATAAGAAGCCTTGATCAAAGAAGCGTAAATTCCCAATGTTTGTAACACATTCCAGAGTAGCTTCCACCTTCTTTTTCTTCTGCCTCCTTCTTTAGATTCCTTCTCAGTTTCCAGCCTCATCCCTTCCCCAAATTCTGAAGATATGGTGCCACCGCACTCCCACCCAACCTATGATTCACCCAGAGGGGGCACCTTCCATTTTAAACTCTCTTAAGCCCATTTTTAATTGGGGGAGCAAACTCCTCTTCCATTCATTGGCCCAAACATAAACATTTCTTGTGCTCACAAGGAAGGTCTGAGTCCTGAAATGTGGAGGCCAATGTCTCATCCATACTCACCTTGTCAATCATTCCCTTTGTGGTGGCTTGGAGCTATGCACCCCAGGAAAAACATGTCTTTAAACTTAATCCATTCCTGTGGGTGTGAACCCATTGTAAATAGGATCTTTTGATGATATTACTTCAGTTAAGGGGTGGCCCACCTCAATCAGGATGGGTCTTAATCCTGTTAATGGAGTCCTTCACAAGCTGAGTAAAATTCAGACAGACAGAGAGAAAAAACCATGGGAAGCAAGAAGCTGAAAGTCAATGGAACCCGGAAGAGAAGGGAGAGGCCACGGGAGGCCGCCATGTGCATTGTCATGTGATAGAGGAACCAAGGGTCACTTGCAGCCAGCTCTCAGTCTTTGGAGAGAAAGCACTGCTTTGATGACACCTTGATTTTGGACTTCTCCTAGCCTCAAAACCATGAGCAGTAAATTCCCACTGTTTAAGTCAACCCATTGTATGGCATTTGCTTTGACAGCCAAGAAACTAAAACACCCTTCAACCTGTTTCCAGAAGGAAAAATGCTCATTTTTAAGCATATATTCATTTAAAACCTCTTTCAGTTCCTTGATGGTTTTATCTGCCCTTCTCTGTACCTCCCTGGATCATTCTCTTTGCTCAGAGCACCCATAGTCTTCTTTTGTCATGTCTTCTTAAACTTTCGCTTTGGTCTTTCCTTAAGGTGCAAGAAAAGTATTTAAAGGCCCAATATTCTAATTTAAAAAAACACATTGTCCACCCTATATGATGCAAGCCCTCCCTTCTAACTTCCACTCCTCACCATGCAGGACAGCGGTTCTCAACCTCTGTCCAACAAACAAGGACCTCTTGCTATTAATTTTCCCTGTACAATTTTGGAAGAGTCTGTTCTCCACACTGTGTCTATTATGTAATAGTCCTATGCAGATTTATCGTGGAAAAACTTAACCATTTCCATTATGCTTTTCAGATATTTAGAAGAGCGCTTAGGACCCCATTATTACCTTTTGGTGACTTATAAGATTTTTGAGGTCCCAAATCATGAACCATGAACCTAGGCTGTATGTGTCTACCTAAGCAAAAGGCAATGGAGAAGCCAAGCCAGAAAGATGAGTCTTCAGGATAAATGATCCAGAGCTCAGTCTAACCCTCCATTCTGCCTGTGTAGACACACACATGTAGCCTTTGGCTTCTCAGAGGAACCAAAATCAGCATCTGAGAAGCCTCACACTCAACAGGCAAAACAAAGGCTCTAGGTGGTTGTCAGGGCTGGTCAGCTACCCAGTGGACAGGGCTACACATGTTCCATTCAACAGATGTTCACCTCCTCGGGCCGGCTCAGCACGTGTCCCTCAGGGCCGGTGATGCCCAAGTCCAAAATCCTCTGCTGCTCCTGAAAGGTTTAAAGAAAGGCAGGCTGTCAGAGAGAGCTGGACTTCAGACCCCGATTGCCAGAGACCTGGGTAAAAGTCACCCAGGCAGGATAAGTCAACCAGGCAAGATGGAAAAATGGGAGTGCTGACCATGCGGCCGTACCACAGAGATACCTTGAAGGGAAATTTCACACCCCAGTTCCCAGCCCTGATTGAGCTGTGACACATCAACCACAGTCTCCCAAAAACATTCGTTGACTCACTGCGAGGCTGAACGCTCATGCATTCCCAGTCCTCAGCTACAATGTCAAATGTTTCAGTTACTAGAAAGTTCCACTCCAGAGACAGTGGCACTGCAGTAGTGAGAAGTGACTTCTCCGGGGACAGATACCAGGCTCTCACGCTCTGCAGTAGAGTGAGGCACATGTGCTATGGCATTCACCTGCCCAGAGCCCAGCACCACAGCACCAACCCCCTCTGGCTTCCCACCCTGCTAAGCTATGGAAGGCACTTCACTTTCTGGGGCCTGCCCCGTGCCCTACAGGCAAAGAAGAAACGATGGAGAGGAGAGCGGCGTACCTCTGCAATGATGTCGCCATTTTCTGCGTGAACTTGGGCGATGGCACCGATATCTCGGATCACGCTCAGGACTTCATATATCTAAGGGAGGACGGGGAGGGGGTCAGGGGAAGGGACTGCATCTTCCTGTTCACAAGCACAATATCTCCCTGTTGGCAACCTTTCCGGGATGAGAAACGATACCCTTTGGCTGCTTCTATTAAGTCTGGTTCTTTTGACATGCCCTGAGGGCGATGTTTCTGCACACATCTGACAGAACTGGTCCTCCCAGTAATTCACAGATGCAGCACAACCTAAGTAGACGCGAATTTGCTGTGAGAACCGCAACCCCCCTGGCTTGCTAAGGAGGCTCTGAGTACACTGCTTGGCTCAGTGTTCCAAGGCTCAGATTCCAGAGTCTGGTGCAGCACTGGTATTTGGGAGGGCGGGGGGGCAGACCATTAGGTCCATATCCGCCCGGAAGGGTTAAGTCACATCAGCGACTTTATCCTGAGGTCATTTTCCTTGAAGAGAAGAGATTATCTCCAATGGAGGCTGCTTTCCCAGACAGCAGCAGTGGCCTGACTGTACCAAATGCCTATTTAGGAGAGGTGACTTTTCTTACCTGAGAATCTGTGAGCTGGAAGCGATCTTTGAAAGCCATGTACACGAGGAAGGAATTTACCCCTAGTGGACAGACAAAAGAGTGAGCTTGAGAGGTAACTTAGAACAGATAAACCAAAACCAGATCATCTGGAAGGGGATAAGTAAATTACAATAACATGCTTATGTGTACAGATAGATTGACAGACAAAGATAAGAGAGAGTGAATGATAAAGCAAAAGGGACAAAATGTAAACAACTGGTGAACCTGAGAATAGGATACATAAGAGTTCTTTGTACTATACTTAAAATGTCCCTGTAAGTTTAAAACTGGATCAAAATTAACAGTTGCCGTACACAAAAAAATGTCTGCTGGGACTTTAACCAAAAAATAAATTTGAAGTTTCTGTCAAAGAAGATTTGTAATAAATATCTTTCCTTTCTAAACGGACTGCCCTCCATATTGATTTTTAAGAAACTCTCTCTAATAAGTGGTCCATTAAGGCAAAAAGCAGATGTTGCAATTGCCATCTTGGCATTTTAGAGTTCCTGCGTCCCAAGGCAAAAGACCAAACATCCCTGCCCCGGCATCCATCACAATCGTGAACAATTGTACTGACAATCTCCCAGCCTTGGAGCATAAGAATCTGTCCAAGCTAAATGCTTCATGACATCTTGGCACCTTCACTCCTCTCCTAGCAACAGTTGCTATGGTAACCTTCCCACCTGATTTGGAGTAGACTCATTTTAAGTATTGAAAATTAAATCCATTTGACTCTGCATATTCCCAAAAGTGAGAAAGGTCAAAGGTTACCTATTTTCTTTTATGTGGAACCTTTGTGCCGGACAGGCTCTTGGACAGTATCTAGTCCAATATCCTTATGTCAAAGATTTTTTAAAAATTGAGACCTGTACAATGTAAGTGATTTGCCCAAGGTCACATAGCTAGTCTGTGGAAAAGCACAGAAATAAACCCAAGTATCCACTCGTTTTGGTAGGCTTTTTCCGGCCATATTGCACTGTGGAGGTGTCTAACGATTTCCCTCCTGCCATTCTTCTCATGCCAGGTGGTGCTTCTGAGCCTAGAAGTCCCAGAACCCTAAAGCAATAGGTGTATCCCTGAGGTTTTAGAGCCAATGAGGGAAATACAAGACCCCAGGAATCCAGTCTGTAGCCGGGCTTGGGGCGACCCAGGAAGATGATATGGTTTGGCTCCACCACCTAAACTCCCAAGGTTCCTGTTGACAAAAGGGTCCCAGAAGCACCCTGAGACAGTCAAACTTCCTCCTGCTAATCTTTCAAAATCCAGCCCCTGGAATCCTGCTCCCCAAAGCAGCCTAATGAGACTAAAAAGACTCCTCAGGTTGTCTCAGGTTTGAAGAGACCCAACACCCTCAAAATCTATCCTGGGCTCTTCCAGGTGTGCAGGGAGAGGCTGCCCTACACCCAACTCCTCCACCTGAGACTGCCCTAAAAACGGCCTTAAAAACCTCAGTGGGATAAGCATTTGTTAACTTTTGAGGGGAAATCACTGTTGCAGCTTCAACTCCCCAACCTGGATGGAGAACATCATTACCTCAAACCAATAACTTGCAAGCAGTTATGTAAGAACTGGTTCAGGTAATAAGGATCATGTTCTTATATCACTTTAGTTACTCCATCAGATTGTGTCACCTCCAGGCAACATCAGCTGCAGCCCCTAGCCCTCTCTCTGTGCCAGGAGCAGGAAGGAGGCGTAGAGGGGATCTATAAACAATAGTATGTGCAGAGCTGGGCTGTTTATGGACTGAAAGGGAAACGTCCCAGAGGGGTTTGGGTCAGCACCACTTACCATGGTCCTTCACCAGGGCTTCCATTTCCTCCTGGATGCCCTTATGCCACTCGGTGATGTCCACGTGCAGAGAATAGTCACAGCAAGACTTGCTGTCGGCCCATTCCCTCCACTGATCAAAGGCGGCCAGCAGGCTCGTTCCAGGCTCAGGAACAACGTGGTCAACTAGAAAAGAACAAACAAGTGATGTCAGCAACAAAAGCCTCAAGGGCCACCGGTCAGCAAATATTTTCTCATTTCAAATCCAGCAAGCCTTCATGGGTTCAAAATTGAGATGTGATCTCTGCAGCCAGCCTTGAAGAATCTGCATAAGCCACCTGACTGCCTAGGAGTGAGAAAGCAGAAAGAAGGAATTTGGCATTGGATGAGGGTGCCGGTGAAACCACGTTTGAACAGCCCAGATCTGATTTCTCAGTTCAAAATCCCTGAAAGCAAAAACCTTCAGAACGTTTAGCGGACAATGAGTCCCCTATGGACAATGGCAGTGTCGGTGGCTGGCCAAGGAAGCCAAACCCTTCTTCGTGTTGATAGCTGTTTGTAAGATGCCCTCACCAGACAGCAAGGAGCTTTAAGGTGCTGGATCAGAGCCACACAGACCGGGCCTTTGAAAAGTTTCCCGGCATATCCACTCTCTCCTCACCACTCATATTTCAGCAGCATAATACTACTTTGTAGTTGAAGGGAGATCTTTCATCTTGAGAGCTGAGAGCATTTTAAAACTGGGGTTATTGTTATTTTATTATTGAATAGGTTGGTGTGGAGGACAGAAGAGAGGCTCTGGACTCAGATGGACCTGAATGTATTTCCTGGACCCACCAGTTCCTAGCAAAACACCTCCGAGTGAGTCATTTAATCTCCCCCATCTGAAGCTTCAGTGCTGGTATAAAATAGGGGATTATATTACCTATACATACATTTGTTATACGGATTAAATAAAACAGCATATCTATCAGCCTATATCCCAACCCCCCACCCAACCTCCTATTTTAATCCTCCAACAGCTTCTGTCCCCTTGCTCTTCAGATAAAGATCAAGGTCTATGACAGCCTGTCCAGAGTGGCCCTGGCCTACCTCTGTAACATCACCCTGTACATCTCTCACCCTTGCACTCTGCTCTCTAGCCATACAGGCTGTCTTTCAGTGCCTACAGGATTAGCCTGTTCCCCGCGGTCACAGGGCCTTTGCACATGCTATCTCCCAGCTCTTGGAGAGCTTTAGTCTCCTTGCCATGATGACAGGAGGTTTACCTAGAAATTATTACCTGTATTCTGCACAGACGTTAAAATACAAACGGACTTTCCCAAGGTCAAATCAAACATGTATAACAAAGAAGATAAAACTCAGGACTCTAGGGCACCTAAAGCACTGACTCATTCTTCCTAAATGAAGTAATAGATTTTCTATACCCAGGTAAGTAATTCTGAGCTAAGAAAATGCCAGACACTGCTGATGAGCTCAGATTTCTGAAATGGATCAAAATTTGCAGATGCTGCTAAACTGTAATCAACTGAGCTTGGTTTTACATAACTCAAAAATAAGGCCATCTAAGCTGACTTTTCTTTGGACAAAATTTACTGTTTTATAAGGGTGTTTTATAGTTTTTAAATGGATACATACATGCCCAATATCTGTAATATAGAATGCTATCTGACGAAAGCAAAAATGACATACACTCTTACTGTTTTTTTTCTTTTGCATGGGCAGGCATCAGGAATCGAACCTGCATCTCTGGCATGGCAGGTGAGAATTCTGCCACTGAGCCACCATTGCACTGCCCTGACATACACTTTTAATGTAAGCCTGTCCCATCTGTAATATGCTAACAAAGAAACTCTGATAAAACAATTTCAATTTGTTTTCTTAAATGGAACCCCTTTCCCCAAAAAAGAAAATATAAAAACATCACTTGGTGGGAATCACAATGGATAGCTTTGCCCCAGCTTCATTCGTAAGCAACCAGAAAGATCTTTCTTAAACTTTTAAGCAGATCATATCAGTCCCTTGAGTATATCCTCAATAGCTGTCCAGTGTCTTTACAGTAAAATTCAAACTATGCCACTTGGTCCTGCAGATTATGGTCTCTGCTGATCTCTCCAATATCCTCTCTGCCCCTCACCACCACCAGGACAGCCTGGCCTTTTTTATCACTTCTTTGACCAAGAACTCCTTCCCATCTCCAGGCCTTCGTACAAGCAGCTCTCTGTTTCTCTCTGGAAATCCATCCCCTTTACTCTTTACCTGGGCATCTCCTTTTCATCTGGGCTACGGGTCACCGTCCTAGTATCTCACCACCATGTGCAATAATTTACTTATCAGTTAGAGTAGTTACTGCCTGTCTCCCCTCTATCCCCCCAACACCCAACCCCGCCCCTAGAATGTAAACTCCCTAAGAACAGGATTAAGTGCCCAGGATACAGCAAATGCTCAATGAATATTTTAAATAAATAAATGAACGTTCCCTTCCAGGTCTCACACTTCACCATGTAAGATCAGGTCATTGCATTCCTGGGAACCCAACTAGCTTTTCTTGTTCAACCCCACGGACCTACTATGTGCCTGAGGACACCTGCTTAGAAGATTCCTGCAAGAACCCCGGTGACAACTTCTTGCCAGACTGAAAGGCCTTCCTTTTATTGGATGGCCTGGGATATGAAGGAAAATCTTTTTTTAAAAAAAAAAAATGACAATTTTTCTGATGATACAAGCAATTTTGTCTATAGGAGAAAATTTCAAAACCGTAGAAACTTTCAGGGAAATTAATATCCCCTGTAATCCCATTAAACTGTAAAAAAAATCAATCGCAGATTCCGGTTTATTTTCTCTAAGTTTTTTTTTTTTCCTATGTATTGTGTATTTTATTATATTTCTTTAGTCCACCTTCTTCCCCCAAAAGTTTTGAAAGTCATAGAGAATACAAGATTTTATAAACCACAAATAGAGCCAGAAAAAGAGGTCAAAGGAAAACAATGGCGGGACATGCAATGAAGCCAGGAATGAGCCTAGTATGTATAAATGAATTAATTAACTAGCATAAAGTCTAACATCGGTTATAGTTGGTCTAAGTTAGGCTCTCTAGCCAAAGCAAAGAAGGAAACCTATCATGTTCTACATATACCTATTTCCTTTGGGATAAAAAGCAAATTATCTCCTCAGAAGAAGCAAAAATAACCCCGATACTGAGCTCCGTGAGCTCACAGCAATCAGAGAAATCAATTTCATAGGCCCTGTTTCCTTAACATCTTTGGACACTGGCAAAGAAGCATTCCAAGGCATGGCTGGCCAAAGCAGCTCTGCCAGGTGAAACTGTTTCTGAACAGAAGTGCACTCGCCCTTAAGTAAAGGGAGATCAGGGGAAGCAAGAATTGCCCAAAATAAGTTTGAGTCTGTTCTAACAAAGAAAGAATAAACAAATTTTAATTTAAATCTAAAATTTTGCATTTACATTTTCATATTTTGCTTTTGCACTTAACATTGTATTATGGGCTTCCCCTACACCCATGCCACTATTTGTGCAACATTCTTTCAATGCCTACGTGGTATCGTATCACATGAACCTGTTTAGTCATTCTTCAAATATCAGATATAAAAATTATTATGAGTTTCTTTTAATAATTTAATAATGTTGGAACGAATATCTTTGGAGAGATTTCTCACTAGGTCCATGGATCCCTCTAAGTAGATTTGACTGAGTAAAAAAAAAAATTACTTTTTCTTTTTTTTTTGTATTGGCAGGCACTAGGAATCGAATCCAGGTCTCCGGCATGGCAGGCAAGAACTCGGCCACCACTGCCCGCCCAAGAGCATTACTTTTTTTTTTTTAACATGGGCAGGCACCGGGAATCGAACCCGGGTCCTCGGTCATGGCAGGCAAGCATTCTTACCTGCTGAGCCACTGTGGCCCGCCCAAGAGCATTACTTTTTTAAGGTTTTTGATATGCAGTGCTAAGTTGTTTTCTAGAAAGTCCCACAAATTTGTATTTCTACCTCTCTGACATGAGAAAACCCATTTCACCATGTCCTCACCAACAGGGAGGATACTCTATTTTTAATCTCTCCAAATTTGGCTGGTAAAGTGATGCTCAATTATCAATTTAATTGTGTTTCTTGCTTCCTACTGGAGGTGAAATGTTTTCATGTTTGTGGGCCATTCCTATTCCTTCTTTGTGTGAGCTGTCTGCTCAAATTCTTTGCTCATATTTTCTACTGAGATTTTGTCCTTTTTCCTTCTTGATCTGTATGGGAGCTTTAAATAGGTAGTATATTAAACCTTTGGTAAACATTTTTGTTTAAAATATTTTACAATTTAGCCTTACCCTTTAATCTTACTGGCAATGCATCTGCCATATGGAAATTTGATTTTACATTGTTCAGATGATTCTTTTTATCTCCCATGACTTACTCTTTTGCACATATATGTTTATAAAGTCCTTCCCCATTTTTAAATCCCTTATGTCTTATTCATATTTTTTTTTAACACATCAGGTATTTCTATAGGTGCAAGAATGAGTGGAGAATCTTTGCTTTCCCAAATAGTTAACTAAAGTTCCAACAACACTGATCAACTAATCCTTTTCTCTTGTTCTATGGTGACTTTTTTTTTTTTGTATGGGCAGGCACCGGGAATCAAACCTGGGTCGCCGGCATGTCAGGTAAGAACTCTCTCTGCTGAGCCGCCGTGGCCCGCCCTATGATGACTTTTTAATAATATTTTAATATCCTTATTAAGTAGGATGTTCATACTTAAAATTCCTATACTCATAACAGGGAGACAATACCAGGTTCTGTTCCCTATTTTGCTCCATTTATCTGTTGGCACTAAACAGAGCAGTTTTTAGATACATTTTGATATCTAGTAGAACTGGTTCCCCCTCCTTAGTCTTTTTCAACTATTTTTATGAGGAAAAAATTATCATTCAAAATCCGTAAGATTGTCTTACCTTCTCATTAAACCACAAAAGCTCAGTCACATGTACAGGCCCCTCATTCCTACTAATTTCCTCACAAAGGGCTACTTAGTGTTATTCTGCCTCCATTCACCTGTCAGTAAAAAGGGGAGGGGCAGTCGGCTGAGACAATCTCATCCTGAAGACAGAACCCACTATTCTGAACCCCAAGTGTGTGTAAAAACCACACAGTGCTGGGCACTGCACTGGTGGCTCAGTAGCAGAACTCTCGCCTGCCATGCTGGAGACCCCTGTTCGATTCCCGGAACCTGCCCATGCCAAAAAAAAAAAATCATGCTATGCTACTGAAACTTCAGAGCACATTAACAAGAATTATCTTGAGAGGTAACTGGACTTCTGGACCACACCCCCAGAGTTTCTAATTCTATCCAGGCTGGGGCCTGAGAATTTCTAGTAAGTCTTCTGACACTGCCTTGGGCCACTTTGAGTATCCCTAATTGAGTGCAAATCTTTCCCCATGTATTTCTCCTTCCACTCAGGCGCATTTCACCAATGGGCATCCTGTTTACTATAGAAGAGCATCGTCCCTTAGAAAAAAATCCAATTCTCTGGCTGCAGTACTGTGGCTTCCCCCCAAATCCAAAAAAATAGAACATTTCCTAGAGTTGTGACCCCTTGAAAACTTCCCTCCCAGGACTTAGACAAAACTGAGTGCTTCAGGAATATAAACATGCTTCCTCCGAGAGCTAATGACATCCAGAAACGTGTCCATGCAAAGTCTCCACATGTTTTCCCACAGTTCTCTTTCCACAGAAGCTCTCCGGGGGAGAGCTGCTCCAGGGAACAGGGCAGAATGTCATCCACACTTCCGGAGGGAGCAGATTCCCACTGAGGACACAGCTTGAAAATCACTCGGATGGAACACTCAAGGCCTTTTCTTTGATGACCTTCCTAAGCTACCTCCCTCTGCAACTGCTTGGCTTTTGCCCTGTAGCCAGCTCCTCACCAGCTGGGTTAAAGGAGAAAGCTAGCAGTGCCTTCTAGGTGTAGTGAAAACTGGGTGGCTTTGGGGTGGGGGAGTTCAAAAAGACCCAAGTTCTGGTTCTTTCTGCAGCATTTCATTTGCTATATGTATTCTTTAGGGCTTTCACTTCAGCCAAATATATAAGACATGGGCATAAGACTATACCTACTTTGCAGGGCTGCAAGAAGTTTAAATAAGAAAGTTTACATGAAAGCACACGGCACAACTGAGCTTTCATTTCCTCGGAACTCTAAGACAAACCACCTGCAAGATGAGCACTTCACCTCCATGGTTTCCAGTAGGGATTTGGCTTATGGGGGAACATGCCCCCCCAGGACAGTAGCCTGAATTTAGAAATCACAAGCAGTACCTGGAAAGGCTTTGACCCGAAGACATCAGCCATTTCCAAAGGCCTGTTACTACCTTCATTAAAATTGTCAAAAGACTCCCAATGATTTTAACTTTTCATTTTGAGATTACTGTAGACTCAGGTGCAGTTATAAAAAATAAGAATTATTCCCTTTTCCCACTTGCCCCCCACAGTGGTAACATCTTGCCTGCAATATCCCAACCAAGAAACTGTCATTTGATACAATCCAAGACCCCAAGGGTTTAAAAGGCAGAAATCAGTGTTTCTGATCAGTTCTTGGGGCACCTCATCTTTAGAACAAATAAAGATACCAAAAATGTCACAACTGCAGGCCCTGTTCTGGAACTGAAGTAACTCAGCTGGAATGCCATTCTAAAGTCAGCCGGGGGCGGGATAAACAGGTGGGGCGGGAGGAAGGAAGGAGGTATGATCCAACCCAACCCTTCAGACGCCCACTGATGTTCCCAGGGCTGGTTCTAGAAAATCCCCCTAAGCCGCACACACCCATCTCAGGCCCCCCTGGGACACTTCTGCTGCCAAAGCTGCGCATCTCCAGCCTCCCGTTCCTGAGTTACACCGTCTCACCCTCCAGTCCCTGCATTTAACTGTGTGTACGTGTTGGTCTCATCCTTTTCCCATCTTAGATAACCTTATCAGCCTAAATTAAATGCAATCAGGGGACCACAACACAAACCACTGCTGGCTTCAGCTCAGCGGGCTTTCCCGAGCTGGCATCTACTATGCAAAATGCTGTGTGACCTATTCAACCAGGCAGGGAATGGCTTTTGTTGGGGAAGAGATAAGACCCTGTGTGAGCCAGGCCTGCCAGTGAGGACAACATGATTTTGTTCTCAGTAGAAAAAAGGCTGAAAGGCAAGAGAAAGCATCTGCATGGGGTAAGGTAGGGGGTACTCACGGGAGAGTCCAGAGGGGAAAGCCTCTGGAGTCAGACACCTGAGCTCTTAGCCAGACTGACACTTCCTCACCATGTACCTTTGGGCAAGATGCTCAATCTCTCTGAACTTCAGATTCCTCATCCGTAAAATGGAGCTAATACCGGTAACTAACTTACAGAGTTCTCAGGAGGTTTATTTATATGAGTTAATATGGTAAATTATTATTTACCAAATTATAACTCAGAAGACTGCCTGGTAGACAGAAGTGCTCAAGAAACACCAGCAGGAGGACAAAGTGATTTTTTTTTGCCAACCCCTTTGTTGGTGCACAGGCTTTAGGTTCACAGGTCACCTGACACGGTCAACTACTTGCCTTGTGCAAATACACTGTCTCCCACAACGTAAAGATGCGAATTTCTAAGAGCTGGAACTACATAGAATGATCATGCCTGAGTTTTCTCATCTGCAAAATGACAACAGCAGCATACCTCACAGCATTTTTGTGAATGTTAAATGAAATGATGTTTGCAAACCATTAAGCACTGTTCGAATATAGCCTACTATCATTAATACTCTCTTCTCTGTTCTTCCTAAAGCACCAAGCCCAGGGAGACTGGCACAAGGTACTCAATAAGCACAGGAGACCACACCCCTCTCCCTTGCGCCAAACATTACTCCTGCCTCTGGCAAACTCTGCCAGCAGAGCGCTAATAACCCCTTCCACTAAGGGGCCCAGCAGGTAACTTAGGGAATTAAACACCCAACCTAAGAACTCCCAAGCCTTGGCCAAGGGTCTAGAAGCACACAGCTCTCCCAGCAGCCCACAACAGAGACTCTCTAGTGTAGCTGGTTTATAACTGGTCTGGTTTCATCCCAAGCACCCCAAACGCTGAAGAGGAGCCACCCTGCCTCTGATTAGTACAGGCTAAAGAAACAGTGACTTGTGTTCAAGTGCAAGCCAAATACTGAGGAAGGTGGGAATGATGGTGAAAATCATCAAGCTTTATTATTCACTTCCTAGGTATCTGGTATGAGTCTATGCACCTCCCATGGATTTCTCATTTCATCCTCACAGGAGGTCGGTAGCAGTGTGGGCCCCACTTCTCAGGTGAAGACGTGCAGGGACAGCGAGAAAAAGTAACCTGCTCACGTTACTTTAAAAGCACCAAGCAGAGGGGCGGTTCCCCCAAACAGGCATAACTCCCACACCTCTGCCATGTAAGGTGCTTGGCAGAGCCAGAATTTGGCCCCTGCTCAGAATTTGGCAGGTCTGACTCCAGCCAGAGCCCCTGATCTTAACCACCTGTGACCAAAAGAGAGCAGGAAGGGGTGGTTAACTGATGTTTTATAACTAAAGCAAGTGATCTGACCTGATGCAAAAACTGGGTAATTAGCCTAACAGAGTCAAGCAGATTAGCACAGGCTTCCTAAGGGCTCATCCCTGGAGGCACTGGGAGCAGTTTTCTATCTGACAGGCTTGCTTTATGTTAATTCTGCATTTAAAATTAAATTAAATATATTCACATAAATCAAGCTAAAGCTGTAAGTAGGTGTTCAGCTTCCAAGAAGCACAGCTAGAATTCTTGAGGCAGAATCTGGTGGGCTCAGGGTTGAGGCAAGGTTCAGTAAAATGTATTCATAGAACAAGCCAAAGACCCTCAAAGTGACATGCTGAAATGCTGCTGCTTGCTCCTCCAGCTACGGCCCCACTCCCGCCCTTCCCTTCTCACCAAGCTTTGAATACTGTTGACTCCCCACTCTCCCACCTCCCACGCACTCTCAGCTGGCTGCACCTTGCTTCCATTCTGCCGGCATTCCCGAACGTGCCCATCACAGGCATCCTCCTTTCCTTACCACCATGTGCTTCCCAAGGGCTCTTTTCATTCCTCGTCCTGTGAGCCAGCTCCGCACCTGCTGCACCTGCCACACCTGCCACACCTGCCCGCACCTGCCACACCTGCCCGCACCTGCCCACGCCCACCCCATAAACGCTCTCCCTTTGGCTTCTTCACAGCACTTGTGCCATGTCTTCCTCTGCCCTGAATCTTCTCCTGGCTCCTCTTTCTCCACCCACATGGGTGTCCCCAGGAGCTTTGTCCTACTTCTGCTCACATTTCTGACATTTATTCACAAGGTCTTCTGCTGGAGATCTTAACAGACAAACACAAGATCCCTTTTGGGCTTGCATGGGTCTCTTGGCTTTTTGCTTGTTTCTGTCTTTTCCTCCCTCATTCCTCTGAGGCACCAACTCTCTTTCCTCTCTTGGGATTTCCTTCCTTCCTTCCTATTCCTCTGCTTTCTCAGCTTCTTCAGCACCGGCCTTGCCTCAGCTCACCCCTCAGGGACTTCAGGGAAGGTAGCTCTTTATGGTCTCTCTTTGATAAACAGCTAGAAATCAATGGGACCCAAAGGCCACAGCCCCTACCCGTGTTGGCACTTGCTGCCCTCAGTGGAGCTGCTCAGAGCAGGCACCTGGAGCTTTCCATACCTGCAGCCCACAGTCCTGCTCCAAACAAATTTCCCTTCCAGAGGCCTGGGCCCACTGGAAAGAGGTTGCCCATTCCTTCATGGCTGCTCAAAGATGACTCTGGGTGTCCAGAAGCTAGAGCTGGAGACTGAGGGTAGGAAAGGAAGAGGAGGGAACTGAATAGTGAGAGCTGAAAGTTTCAAGCCCAGTTTTATTTGAGTCAAAAGACAACCTCAGAAAGTCATCTTTGGCTTTTCATTACACTTTCATGGCATTAACAAAGACATAATAGCTCTCGGCTTTAAGAAACGATATTCACCTCTCTTCTTCAGTGAAAGTGGAAATGGAACAAATTGAACAATTTTGTAATGTCATGCCACTATTTGCATTTATTTGATAGTGATAATTTTAGCCCACAGTGGTAGAATTGTTTAGCAGTCCATACAGTGCTATCACATGCCTTATCTCATTTGATCCTCCAACTAGGTAGGGAGGGCAGGTATTATCATCCCTGACTCAAAGATGAAGAAACTGAAGGCTGATTTGCCCACAATTGTGCAGGCGGTAACTCACAGAGCTCCAACCCAAACTGGACCTGTTGAGCCACCTGCCTCGTTTTAAAACCTTTACTAATAACCACCGTTTTAGCATTTCTCTGAGTACAACCACAAAATTCCATGTCTAACCCTTTTCTATCACATAGAAAACATGCAGGTTCGCTCAAATGGGCAGCTAATGGACTTAACACAAAGGAGGGGGCGGTGGCAAGGGAATACTCAATGTGAGTTAGTGAAAGTTAATTTGGGGCATCAGGTAAAGAGCTTGTCAAAATTTCAGCACCTCATAAAACCATTTTCTTTGAGGCTTGGTGTAGCTTGCACATGGCCCCCTTGCATTCAAGATCACAGGCCAGGCTAATGAAATTTGTGTGTGGTGATGAAGGGTCACTTGGAATGTGTAAATCCTTTAAGAGTGATGAACCAAATCTGAGTAAAAGGTCCTCTCCTTGACTCATCAAAAGCATATCTGGAGGGTGGGGAGAACCTCAGCTTATCTGTAGACAGGGAAGTGTCAATATTCCCAGGACCTGGCCCTACTGAAGTCAATCTGTGGCCGTGGGGATTGCCCAAAGGGGCCATTTCACCAGAAACTGCTTTGCCCAAAAACTAGCCTCTTTGGTAGGATTTTTTTTAGCTTCCTCTGCACTTATTCAGAATGGCTGAGAACTGTCTACAGGGAAGGTTTTATGGAACCAAGAATAGTGAGAACAAATCTGTGGGAACGATGTTGAACCAATGGAAACGCTTAAAGGACATTGTGTGCGCACCACGAGGCTACTAATTGCCTAAGTCCTACTTATTGACAAAAGCAAATCTGGCAGACTCTACTTAGAGAGTATTAACAGCTGGAATCAGGTTTAGATTCAGGGTCCTTATAAACTGCTCCCTCAGTTTACTGATATAGAATCAAAGTCCCCAAAAATCTTGCACAATTGCTAGAAGACAGATAACAAGATGTGCAATGTCAGAATTAAGTCCAAGTCTGAATCCGAAAGCTCTACTATTTTTTGTACTTTTTTTTATAACAGGGATAAATATTACCTATAATCCCACCACCCTAACAGTAACTATTAACCTCGATGCAATCTTCCACATGTGTAATGCACATATATTGTATGCTCACTGTTGATTGTGGTGGGTTTTTTCTTAATACCATGTTGTTTTATAGTCTTTGTAATTCAATTTTATTTATTTATTTATTTATTTTAATTTCCATATGGGCAGGAGGCACCAGGGATCGAACTCCAGACCTCCAGCACGGCAGGTCGGAGCTCTGCCTGCTGAGCCACGGCAGCCGCCCTATTTATTTAATTTGCATAGGCAGGCACCAGGAACCAAACCCAGGTCTCTGGCATGGCAGGCAAGAATTCTGCCACTGAGCCGTCGCACTGCCCTGTAATTCAATTTCTAATGAAAGCCATCGTACAGCTTTTATAATTATATATTTTATAATTATAGGTCTACTATAATTTTCTTAACCATGCCCCCCACAATCACCGAACCTGCAGGCTGCACTGAATTTTCCAAATTATATATTAATGCTCTTATGAACACCTTCACACAAATAACATTCCCCCTATTTTAAATGCTCTTATCTGGAGAGACTCCTAGAGTTGGGATTACTGAATTATCTTCAGTTCTTAAGACAGATGACCACACTGCCTTCCAAAAGCAGCGCTTCATGCTGCCGCTGGCCATGCCTCAGGGCGTCACTTTTCCTGCACCCCAGCCAGCACTGGCATTGTCACTCTATTTCCTTACTATTTCAGAGGGTAAAAAAACAAGGCTAATTTCACTCTCCTAAGCCATCTCCATTTCATATAAATGGCCACCTTCTAAGAGGCAACAAGAGGACGGAATAATAAATGAAAGATCAGAGCAATCAGCTGTACAAAGAAGTTACTGACAATTCACCATTTTAGTTTTAGTACAACCCCCAAGCATTCTCTGGACTTTATCATCCCATCCCAAGCCCTACATGATTCCCCGCTAAAGCTGCCTTGTTAGGCATCCAGAATGTAGGCAAGCCAGCAGCAGATCTGGAGACAGCCCTGGCTGTTGGGCCCCAGGAGCCTCTCCATGCAGGGTACAGAGAGAAGCTGTGCTTTGTCTCCAGCTCCATGTTTATGTTCACTGACAGACACTCAATAGAGAGTGCCATCCCCAAAGCAGGATGATGAAATCGTGGCCGGAGGGGGAGGAGAAGGCAAGGAGAGCCAAAGGTGGAAATCCCAGCCAAACTTGTTAGAATGCAAAACTTTAAACTTCAGGTCCAGGAAGAATTTCTCCAAGAGATGTTGAAATCGTTGGCTAACTGTAGGGAGAGGATTCTTTTCCTGTAATTAGACAGGCATTCTAAATTTAAGCACACATTCCCACCCACCCCCACCTCCAAAAGAGCCAAGTTTAATGCATCTCCTATCCATTCACTAATGGGGAAAAAAATAAACTTTGCTTCAGGTTTGAGCTTCCATCCTGGAATTCCTTTAAGAATTATAAAGTCCTAGAGAATTAATTTCTCCTCCTAGCTACACCTCTCACCTTCCCTCGGGAGACTTATAGGTGGCAAGTCCCTCCCCCAAGGGGCTTCAGACCCTCTAGAATGCAGGTTCTCCAGTGCCCTGCTCAGACAGCTGGGCCGAGCCACCTTAGCCCCACCAACTAAAAAGAATATTCTCTGGTTCATAAAGAAATGGGTGAAAACCGGTAAAAGCAGTATCACATGAGACAGGCCCCCAGGGACTTAACCGTCTACCCTGAGTGTGCTGGGAAGTGGGGCATGATGAAAAGCCACAGGGAGTGTCCTACGGAAGTTCAAGCATGGGCTCCAGAGTTCATCTCTCTGGGGTTGAACCCTGGCTCTGACCCTGACTAGTTCTATGACCTTGGGCAAGCTACTTACTCCAGGACTTTAGTTTCCCTACCTGCAAAGTAAGCATAACACCTACTTCACATTATAGGCATTAAAGCATCAACTTCAGAGTCAGACTGCCGCAATGTGCATCCCAGCTCTGTCACTTACTGCTGTGTAACCGGAAGTACCTTTAATTCTCTGGGCCTCAGTTTTCTGATCTATAAAATGGAAATAATACCTAGCTCCTATGGTGGTTCGAAAATAATACGTGTAAAAGGGTTTTAAGAGTGCCTGACACAGTAGGTCCTATAGAGACATTTGCTAAATAAATAAATAATAAAACGAGACTGTCTTGAGGTTATCAGGCTGCCTGCCACAATTTCTGCACACAGTAAAGTATTCTAGAAACGACCAGTGTTACACAGAAGTATAATGAGAAGGGGTCAGGGCTTGCAGGGTCTTGAGGCACAGAACCCAGAAGACCGCTGCAGCTCAGGGGGCGAGCACAACCTCCCCAGCCCTGCCGTCTGCCAGAGGCCCCGGCGGGCAGCCACCCTGCCTGCTCAGGCAAGCGGGCGTGCACTCCGCACTGCTTGTGGAAAGGACACTCTAGGAGATTGAAGCTGCACCCCTCAGCAGGCAGGGGAAGGCCCAAGTAGGGTTAAGCCTCAGGTAGAGGATACCAAAGAGGAGTAATTGGCCTGTGGGAAGGAACTGGTTACAGGTGTTACCGGGAGAAGGGGGCCTGGGGCTCCTTCCACAAGGAAGGCAAAAAACATTGAATGATTCAGCTAGCACAAAATTAAATAAGATACGAACAGAACCATCTGTCTTGCCTACAACGCAAGCAAACACTGATCATAAAACAACAGCCAGGAAATGCTGGAGCAGGAAGAAACCCAGAGCCTCTGTCAACAGATATAAACATCGACTTTTTGCCCCCCAGGCCACCCCCTTCCTCACCCAATCACGTGGCTACCATGATTTTAAAAATCTTCCTAACAAATGAAATATAATAGGGAACAAATTCATTTCCCATTTTATTATTAATCAAAGGCAAATAAAACTGCCAGAGTGAATAACAGAGACTCATCATGATTAACAGCATTCATGTAATACCAATCCAAAACAAGAAAGCTTGGTCCTACGGCTATCCACAAAATGTCCCTATCTATATTTTCAAAATGATCTAAGAGTATGAGGGCCCCAGACTGCGATCAAGGACCTGGATCTCCCCTTTTCCTTTCCACGTGGGGAAGAGAGGACCTGGGAGGGTAGTAAGTTTCTTAGTAGCTGCTGGCAAAGGCGGCCCAGGGTTCTGCAGACTTCCTCAGCAGACCTCCTTCCACCAACACTTCACTGACACAAGGCTCTGGACAGCAGAGGCACGACCAGGGCACGCACATGTGCGTGGGTGTGTGTGCCCATGTGTGCCCCTGTGTGCCCCTGGTTGGGTGTAATGGGAGCTGGGGGTTTGGAGGCAACTCCCTCCTCTACTTTCCGTGGCCTGCAGGCTGCTTTAAGGAAACAGAGAAGACTTCCCAGTTTTCACCACAAAGTCTGCCATAAATAAATTCTAGACTGTGAACAAATTAAAGAAAGAGTGCAGGGAAGTAATGAGTAACAGGGACCTTGAGGGTGCTGGGGAACGATCTCAAGGTATTCAAATGGGGAAAAGATCAAGCTCCAGTGGCGGCCTGCTTGCCCCAAACTTAACTGCAGAAGAGCTCCACCTCGAAAGAGGGGCGGCAGCTGGCTGTGTCGGGCAAAGATGAGGTGGCCGGAGAAACCCGTGAGCAACGACACTTCCTCTGTTTGTCTCGGCTTTCAGTTGCCCAGGGCTACCAGACCACAGAGTCGGTGCTGGATTGCCAAAAATAAGAGATTACAAGGCTGTGTGGAACACATCATGAAAAAATAAGTCATGCCACAATGCTTTCACGTGTGAAGGCTGGCTTGGTCTTAGTTTTCCTTCCTGTTAATTCCTTGTTGGGAAGGGAATCCAACTAGAAACTTAAGGACTTGTAGCTTCCTAATGAGAGAGAGAAGAAGCACATGTACTCATATATATATAGTGTAAAAATATGTCTAAATGCTCCAGGCAAAGCTCAAAGGTCATTGTTAATAACCGACGAGAACAATGAGCAAATTAATGAAACAGGTTCATGTTTACATTCCTACTGACGTATACAATCAAGACAAACCTTATGATCTGAATGTAATAATCTTCCTGTGAAAATATGGGCTGAAATGAAAGATGGGCTATTCACGCCAATGACCTTCAGGACAACATTTACAGACAGACACTAAACAATAAAATAAAGGCAAGTGTGCCCAGTTCAAATAGTCACAACTGACATGTGCACACACACTACTTAGCGAACGAGCAACTAACCTGCCCACCGGGAGACCTCTGATGTGGTCTCACTATGTGTGATAAAGAATATTAGGATGGAATTAAACTCAGAAACAAAAGCATGAGGAGTCTGGTCTCTATTCTGTTTATTCCACTGTTGCACAATCCTTCTCCTGGCCTCCCCCTCCAAACAGAGTCCAGCAGGGAAGGAAGAGCGGATGAGGTCATATGTTGACTGGGGTCTAAATGGAGCCAACATTATTGATGAGGTTTTTTTTCCTCCTAGAAACCTGGGCTGAATTCAAAAGCACAGCCTCATTTTGCTCCAGTCTGCACCCCAACCACCGGGCCATAAAGTGCTCCCCATCTCTGCCTGAGGTCAAACTACTTAATGGACCTTTTTTATTCCCCCAGTTAACTAATAAGACTCTGGGCCAAAGCTGATGCATCTGGACAACAGGATTAAAGCCTGGTAAGGCGCCCAGTGGCTTGGGGAGCCTTCACTTACTCCTACCATTGTTTGGATTGTTGAGAGCTCAGGTTCCCACGTGAATGCCAGTCACAGCACCCGCACACATAAAGCCAACACTTCCAAAAATCAGATTCTGTTCCGTCTCAGGAGTGACCATGCTAAAAGATAATGACCCAGATCCAAAGGGCAGCTCCAAGGAGACCCTTCAAGTGCAAAAGTATTTAAATACCAATAATCTGGAAAACGATAAAGATCTGAGGGGAAAAAACAATATCTCCCACCATTCCATCATCCAAAGAAAATCACCATTAATATGCTGACATATGTCTACACAAACTTTTTTCTACCCACCTGTATATACCTAAAGTTATTTACAAAAGCATATCGTGATTTTATGGTATTTAAATTATACTTCAATGATGCACCTTTAAAATAAATGGTATTGGCCACACCCATCATGGTATGTTTTTTTCTCCACCGGTGCATTAGGAACATGGTCATATTAAT
This sequence comes from Myrmecophaga tridactyla, assembly GCA_004026745.1. NCBI lineage: Eukaryota > Metazoa > Chordata > Mammalia > Pilosa > Myrmecophagidae > Myrmecophaga > Myrmecophaga tridactyla. Next base: position 40,679 of record PVIY010000733.1, on the reverse strand, counting down.
ATTTTCCACAATGGTTTTGAATGACTACATACTATTTTTTCCTATTGATGGCCATACTGTATTTAACTAACTGCCTGTTTTGGTCATTTAAGTTGTTCCCAATATTTCACTGAAAAACACTGTTACAATGAACTTCTTTAGAGCTAAATGTTTGCATATGGATTACACTAGGCCAAGGGCTACGCCTATTTTTGTTTACAATTTTTAAGCCCGTGTTAGATACTGTCATTGTTTATAATTTTTAAGCCCTTGTTAGATACTGTCATTGTTTATAATTTTTAAGCCCTTATTAGATATTGTCATTGTTTACAATTTTTAAGCCCTTGTTAGATATTGTCATACTACCTTCCAGAAAGGCTCTACCAATGTGAACACCTATGTCAGTCGGTGTCGCTTTCACTCCACCTAGCCAGCACCAGGTATTTTAACAACATTTTTTTTGTTTTTTTCTGGGTTTTTTTGTTTTGTTTTTCTTTGCTTTTTTCTTGTTTGTTGTTTTTTTATTCTTTTTTTTAAACTTTTTAATACTTGAAAATTTAGTAGACAAAATTAATTCACTGTTATTTTAATTTGTATTTCGTTATTTATTCAGTTGAATATGTTTTCATAAGTTTAACGGTAGGTAGAATTATTTATTCTCTTGTGACTACCTCGTTCATCCTTTTTTATTAAGATTTCACATTTTAAATGCATTCATCATTTATCATACGTTGCAAATATAACTTCCTACTTCTTTTTTTCTTTTAATTATTTTACTATAATGCTGCTTTTAATTTCTTTATATGCAATGCTTTTCTTTTATAATTTCTGCCTTTGATGAAATGTCTAAATTGTATGACTCATCATCTGTAGTTTCTTCTGGTTCCGTTGTTGAAATTTAACTTAAGGCTTTGTTTTTCCAAATGTAATAAACTCTGGAATATTTTTGGTATATGATGTGAGGTAAAGAGCTTTTATTTTTCCACATAGCTAACTATTCTAGCACAATTTTCTGAATTTTATCATGTCACTTTGAATTTGAAATGTTACTTTTCTCATACACTAAATACTTACAGTTGGTTTCACTTATGGATTTTCCACTTTATCCTGTGGCACCAGATGTCTCCTCTGGAAACAGTGCCATTCTCCTTTAATTATTATGCTTTATACTTTGTTTTAGTATCTAGCCGTACTGCTCTTCCTTCATTATGTTCTTCTGCAATATTTTCTTGACTCTTACCACCTATTAATTCTTCCACCCAAAGTTTTGTATCATTTAGCCAAGCTCCAAAAAAGGAAAAATCTTTTGAGATTTTTGGATGAAATCACACTGAATTTATTATATAAAGAATTTCTTTCTCTACAGGATTAGGTCTTTCCATTCATTAGCACGTATTTCTTTTAATTCATCTGTCTTCTCTTGGGTCCCATACACAAGAATGTATTGCTGAAACTTTCTAGTTATTATATATTTTGTGTTGCTCTTGTAAATAGGATAGTCAAATTATATTTTCCAATTGGTTATTGCTAGCATATGGAAAAGCTACTGATTTTGAACTCATATATATAAACTAGACATATTCATAAATTTTCTTTTTTAGCTCCAGTATTTTCTTCAGTCAATTCACTTAGGCATTTAAAGTCGATCACCTAAAAAGTAGCAATAATTTTATTTTTCTTTTCTAATATTTACACTTCTTATTTTTCTTGTCTTATTACACTGGCTAAGACTTCCAGGACAACATTAAACAACAGTGATGATAGTGGGCATTCTGGTTCACTACTCCTCAGGGACGATACATTAAACTATCTATCTGCTGGGCTGGTGGCCCCATGGCTTCTGCCCAAGTTCCACTGACAAGGTACCTGGTGCAAAACGGAAGTGTGACATAAACAGAAGATATCAATTTCTACATTTTCCACAACATAACAAAATACCTATGAGAAACACAAAAATTATTTGACAACAAAACAGACCAAGTGATCACAATGCTAGTATTTCCTGTTGTAAACACAAGCCTCAACAGAGAGAGGGTGACAGTGGAAATGGCTTACATCATACTTTTATTAGTCCTACAACTAAGGCATGTTAGAAGCAAGGTGGCAGTGGAGACTGAGGGGCAGCTTGCAGCTAACTTTCCAGTTCCATTCTGCCTCTCTCCAGAGGAAGGAGGCATGTTCTCTCATGCATTCCTTCACTCCCTATTTCCCCCTAAATAGCCTAAATCCCAACTGACTGATTTCCCCCTTTTTCCAGGAAGCCATCCAGGACCATCCCAATGGAAAGTGGCAACTTGCTCTTCTGACCTCATAAAACAATCATTTGGCTTCCATATCCTCCCTGGCATGACTAATAACGCCCTACTATCCAAATTTGGCCATCTGAGTCCCCACAAAAACTCCACAAAATTGCCAAAAAGGGCCTCCATTCAGTTAAAATAGGAGGAACCAAACTGCTCTTGGGTGATGGCTATAGATTCCCACTTAGAGTCCATATATTTCTTCTTTCACACAATTGAAATTATCTCAGTTATCTGGTCCCCAGAGAGAGGGGAGACTTGAAATATGAATTTAAGCGAGGGAGAGGGGCAACTATAGTCAGGCACAAAGTGAAAGAGGGCAGAAAGGGAGGAGGCAGGAAAATGATGAAATGGAGACAAAACTTCCCAACACCTAGAGACCATCTGTTGGAGTTGTTAAAAGCCCCACCCTTTGTAGGTAGGTGTTCAGCACAGTACTGTAATGATTAAAAATGACTACCCTGGGTCTTAAAGAAAAGTTTAAATGATGTTCAGTTCCCTTCACTTAGAAGGAACTAGCCAATACCGTTTTGCTATCAAAATAGTTATAAGTTAAAAATGTTTTTGGCTTGAAGGGTAAGTTTTTCAGAAGAAGGTGGAAGAAAGTTTTTCAGGAACGGAGGGACTTAAAATTTATTAAGCGCCAGGCACATGCTTGATACTTTATATAGTCTGCCAAATGTAATTCTCATACTAACCATGATGAATCCATATTACAGATGAGAAAAACGTGGCTCGGAGAAATGTAAAATTACAACCCACCCAGCTAGTAAGCAGTGAAGGTAGAAATCAGACACTGTGCAACCAAACCCAGAGTCCACAGCCTTATCCCTCCATCACACCTCCTAGCTCCACAGAAACTTCTGCCCCTGAAGACTCACTCTCCTGAAGATCTACATGTGCACAGCAAAGGCTTCTCTGCATATGCCCTGGGCCCTGCCCTCCGGGATCTTACACTCCAAGAGGGGCAATTCCTTTGCATCTTTGATTCCCAGCAGCATTCACTACCGCTGGGATCACACTCCCACATGGAGTCCTGAATTTCTAAGGGAACTGGTGGGTTTCTTTTTGAGTTCTATATGGGGCAACCATGATGGCAAACAGAAGGGGCTCGAGACTGGAGAGGAGCTGAGTAAACTGGGTACAAGGGGCTTGCCTTCGACCCTAGAAAAGAGAGAACAAACACCACCAAAGGGCAAACTCCATAGATATCAGCCCTTGGATCTGGCTCCATCTCCCTCCATTTCCTTCCCCCCCATGTTCTTCACACTAAAGCTTTTCATTTTTTTCACACTCTGGCAATACTGATTTACTTGTAAATTCTAGAACACCCCTGACTCTCGTTTACCAAGTTCCCAGTCCTTAAAACATTTCCACAGGCCTCTCTTTTGGCTGAATAGCCCCTCCTCCTGCCCACCCCACAGTCGGTCCCTTAAGGCAAAATCCTAACTGTGCTTCAATTCTCAGCCCACACAGGACCTGTTTGAAGCCTCCCCCGACTCTCAGGCACATTTTAAAGATTTATTTCCCTCTGTTCCCTTGAACTTTAGTATAGCAATTACCACATTTTATTGTAATTTTTTATTTGGAGGTCTCCCCATACACTGCAAGCTCCTGGGGGATACAGACTGTATCTGTGCTTCAAATGCCCAGATCAGTACCAAACACGTGGCCTAATAAATGTCAGCTAAAATGAACAGATAAATGAATGAATGGGGGTTTTCCGAGAAGCGGAAGCCACAATGCTAATTAACACTGGTTAAACAGAGAAATGGCTGTGATGGCACTGGTAAAGTGACCACATCCCTTTCTTCTCCTTATCACACTCCATCAGCACGCAGCAGGGCAGCCCTCGCCGTCTAGCACAGTATTCTCAATTCTCAGCTCCTCACTGACACATCAGGAACTCCCAGAAAGCAAGGATGGAGACACCACTAATCCAGCGCACACACTGGAATCACAAGTTCACATCTGATGACAGGCAGGACAAGCGTTGGCCAGGGAGGTGATGTCCAGGGTTTGAGTCCTCATTCTGTCTCCAGTTGCTTGGGTGGCCTTGGACAAGTCGCTTCACCTCTTCATTCTGTGATGCACTGGGACATTTTCTGCCCTGTCTATCTCACAGAGTGAGGAATGAGGGGCCAAGGAGAGAGCAGCTGTGAAGGTACTCTAAAAATATTATTCTGACTACTCTGACTTATAGAGAGGGGGACTGCAATCCCTGGGAGTCCACCAAGAAGCTACAGAAAGCCTGCTGTGTCCGAGGTGGGGCACATGGAGCACAGAGAGCGAAGAGACCACAGGCCCTCCATGGAGCCCCCTCACTGATGCAGAGCCTCTCACCTCCTTTCCCCTCCACCCTTCCCCACCCTGCCATGAAGCAGAATGAAGGATGGTCCCAAAAGGCAGCACAATAGGAATCACCTTGAGCCACATGGTGGAGTCTGGCAAATCTGGAGGGGGGCAGTGACCCCATAGAGAGGGCTTGAGGAGCTGTCAGGTGGGAAGACTTGAGAGTCAATTTTTCGGGAGCATCCCTGATTTCATTTATTCTGTCTCATCTCTACGAACATCCTTGTCACACCAGATATCTCAATGTAAGTTTAGAAATATGTTCAAAGACAAGTTCTAACATCATGGACCAAGAGAGAGGCATCTAAGAGTCAGTGAATGAGTGAAACAAGCTTAAAATAAAGCTTAAAATCAAAGTCACGATGAGATACCACTGCACACACACTGGGATGACTATCATCAAAAACATGGACAATAATAATTACTGGTGAGGAGGTGAAGAAATTGGGACCCTCACATATAGCTGGTAAAATGGTATAGCCCCTTGGGAAAACAGTTTGGCAGTTCCTCAAAAAGGTAGCCACGGGGTTATCTTTTGACCTAGCATTATCCTTCTAGGAATATACCTAAGGATTGAAAACATACATACACACAAAAACTTGTACACAAATGAACGATATTCATTCATAATAGCTGAATAGTAGAAACAACACGAATGTCCATCAATTGGTGAATGAATAAATAAAATGTGGTATATCCATGCAATGGAAGGTCATTCAGTCATAAAAAGTAATGAAGTACATGGATGAATGCTGAGGACATGAAGTGAAGTAAGTCAGACACAAAAGGACAAATATTTTATGATCTCACTGATATGAACCAATTATAATATCCATAAGCTCATAGACATAAAATATCGACTATAGGCTATCAGGCTATAGAATGAGGCTAAAGAATGGAGAGTGGTTGCTTAATACGTGTAGAATGTTTAACTAGGTTCAACTTAAACATTTGTAAGCAGACGGAGGTGACGGCAGCACATTATTGTGAGAACAATGAACAGTGCTGGATGGTGTGTAAGGGTGGTGGAAAGGGGACGTTTAGAGTCATGGATGTCATCAGGAGCAAAGTTGGAGGTTAAAACACTGGAACAACACAGTGAATCTTGTGTTGGACAATGTCAGTATTAACTGTACAAATATTAAAAAGTTCTTTCATTAACTACAGCAGATGAATGACACTGTTATAAGGAGTTAAAAACAGAGGGGCACATGGGGGGAAATGTACCTATTGCAAACTATGGACTACAGTTAACAGTATTATTTTAACTCTCTTTCAACAGTAACAAATGTACTGCACTAACACTATAGGCCAATAATATGGGGTGATACGGAATAAGGGAGAATTACAGATTTCTCTTTTATTTTTGTCTATTTTCTTGAGCAATGAAAATGTTCTAAATTTGATCATGGGTCTGTAGGCATAACCATGTGATGACACTGCGAATCAGTGGTTATATAATTTGGATGGTTTCTATGCTGTGTGACTATCTCCGGATAAAACTGCATTAGAAAGAAAAAAAAAGGAGTGAAGTACATGCTACGATAGGGCTGAATCCTGAGAACATTAAGCTAAAGGAAAGAAGTCCGTTACAAAAGGCGACTTATTGTATGATTCAACTTACAGAAAATAAACAGAAGAGGTAAACCTATGGAGGCAGAAAGTAGATGAGTGGTTCCAGGGGCTAGAGGTGGGAGGAATGAGTGACTGCTGATGTGTACAGGGTTTTTTTGTAGGGTGATGAAAATGTCCAGACGTTACATCGCAGTGATGGCTGCACAATTCTGTGAACACACTAGAAACCACAGAACCGAAGGCTTTAAAAGGATGATTTTATGGGATAGGGCTTATATCTCAATTAAAATAAAATTTTTAAAGAGAGTCAATATAGTTTATGAAAGCCAAGAGGTAGGAAGGAAAGAAAGAAAACAGGGAAGGAGGGAGGGAGGGAAGAAGGTGGAAGGCAGGCAGGAAGGAAACCTAAACTGACAACACTCACCACTTGGCATCTCTTCTTTCTTTGAAAGCCCTTATGAGATTCTGAAGGACAAGCAAGAAGACCTGGTACTCCATTAGCCTAGCAGAGACTCTCTCGCAAATTGTCTTAAAGAAAGACACTGGGGAGAAGAAAGCGCCAAAGTGACACATGAGAAAAGAAAACCACCAGGAAAGTAAAATTTTCTGGCACAATCATTGACCGAAAATCTGGAGTCACTAGATGCGACCATTAGCCGGCAAGGAGACAATGGAAATAGGTGATTTATGTTGGGAAACAGGAATGTTAAACAGGACATGACTTCTGGATTATGTGATTTTCTCAGAACTACGATATAAAAGAGGCTCAAATGCCCATTCACAAGAGCCAAAGGACTCAGAAAACATAGCTAAGTGGGAACTTCCTATGGCCCTACATAAGAGAACCTATTTCCTTTTTTATATATCGACTTTTCCTATCTGTCTCTTTAAATAAAGGCCTAACCTTTTAATGAAAATCCAACCCTTTGTGTTGCAATACAAAGATGGATGATAGTATCTTTTTCGGCTATCCCTTAGAAAGTAAGCTCTTTTTTTTAGAGATGAGTTTTTGCAAAGTGGAGAAACACCTCTTGGCATTGACAGCACTAGATGTTGGCAGTGAGTTCGAGTGCGTGTAAGCAGCACTGGCCCGGGCACACATGTGCTCTACAGCAGAAAGGTCCGGAGGAAGTGACCTTCCTGCCCTAAGGTCACTCCAACTCTTGGGACCTTAGTTTCCTACCCCTGCAAAATGAGGGGATTGCAATAAATAATTTCTATGCTTTCTTCCAGCACTAACATCCTAGAATCTAAAGTATAAAAGTCAGCCAAGTAGACTCCATTTTTCCAAAGTAAGATGGAAAATATTTTTTCATAGAGGGGGGAAAATGGGAAAAAAAACAAAAGCATAAGCAGAACAGAATGCTTTTAGAAAGAAATTCAGGTGATGGTGAGGATGTGCTTCTGTGACAGCAAAGTAAATGTACCATTTTAGAACTATGCTGGCCATTTCAATGGATGCTCAATGAAAGAATAGGAGAAGAGGTGTATGATAAAATAAGAAGGGTGCTGAAGTCAATCACCACAAAACAAATTTAAATTCCTAGTGACAATTCAAAAAAAAGGCCAAGTCCTTCAAATCTTCCAGGTTCCTGGTGTCATAAAAAGCTCCAACTGCTAGGAGCAAAACTGGCTCCAAGGGCCTGCTCCCTTCTCATCTGTAATCTACCCACGCCCTGTCACATCTGCAATCTCACTGAATCCTTACAGGAACCCTATTAGGCAAGAAAAACTGATCCAGGCCCACTGACAATTGAGAAAACCAAGACAGAGACACGGGGCAACTTGCCTGAGCTAATAAGCAGCAGAGTCGAAAGTAGAATTAAGGTCTCCTAATTCCCGGCTCTGTGAAGATGTGTTGTCAAGAAGTTTAAGCCTCAAATTCTTTCCGTTACACCTCATGTTTCTCCTTGGATTATCTCCACAAAGGAAAAAAAAATAATGCCCAGAGCAGCAATTCCAACTCTGAAAAATCGTTTGATTTTCTTCCCTGTCCCTTCTTCTTTCAAAAAAAAAAAAAAAAAAAAAATGCCATATGCTGGAGGCGTTTCATAACCAGCCTTGGGAAGAGCTGAGCCTAATGAACCTCAACCTCACAGGGGGCCAAGCCCCTTTGGTTCAGGGTCCAAAGTGATTCAGAGAAACGAGGAAAGATTAAGCCTAGCAAGGATAAGAGAACTCTGAAGCAGTTTTCATGATGGAAATCAGCACAATCTGGCCCTGCATGGAAAAGGAGCTCGTGAGCCTCTCAAAAGAGGGATTAGGTTCAGTAGATGAATGCATGGCATCAGTTACTCCCTTTGATTGCTCTTCAAATCCCCTTCTGGGATGCAGAGGGAAATCTAGGCCATCAATTCCAGTGCTTCTGAGGGGAGACCAAGAGCATTCTCCCCACTGGGTGCAGCCACTTGTTCCATGGGAGATTTAAGATATCTAGCCACCTTCTCCCTTCATATTATAGAAAAAGTACTTTAAAATACTGGTTGAAATGAAGGACAGGTTAAAGCTTGAACACCAAAATCTTTCCTCCTTGGGGATGGATAGGGCGCCTACATCTGAAGGTAAACTCCAGGTAAGGGCTACGTCTGGGAACTCTGCAAAGCACCCGACATGCTAGGCAGAGAGCAGCATTCAATGGACATCCTTCTTCACCGTTAAAAACCAGAAGTTACTCCTTTATTCTGAGATCTGTGAGAGCATTTTCTTGGATGGGAATCACAGTCTAGCACTTGCAAACTCCATAGCTTTAGCAAGCCATGTGACTTCTCTGGGCTTCCTGTTCCTTCGTGTATAGCATGAGAATGAGCCCACCTAGCTTGATGTAAAGATTTAGATATAACGTGTCTACAGTGCTTGGCACAGAGTCACAATAAATGGTATCAATTATCTGTTCCCTCCAAATTACTTCACTTTCTTAACATCTCTTGTGAAAAGGACAGAGTCGTGCAGCTCCTCCCCAGAACTTCTAAGGGGTCCAGAGAGCAATCACGAGATTATTCTCTTCTGGAGCTCATCAGAGGACAAGAGAGTTCAATGAAAGCCCCCCTCAGAAGTGGAGCGATGCACGTCTGGGTTTGCCTGGGACAGCCTGGTTGCATGCTGTGGTCCCACCGTAAGTATGCACAGCATCCTCTTTCACTCTCCAAGATCGATCTGAACGATAACCTAACTGCTCATCCTTCTTACCAGGCTGAAGTCCCCATCTACTTGTGCAGAATGACGCTTAAAACATACCACCAACACTGTCCGTGTCCTGTAACGCCCTATCAGGTTTGCCATTTAAAACTCTGAAGCTCAAGCTAAATTTCCTCCAAAATACCAAGACCCACCCACCCCCCATTATTGGGATTCAGGATGTCCTCAAAATAGCTGTCAATCTCGTGGGGACACAGTTTTCTACCTAATCCCTCTTCTTGCTTAATGCTGGATCTCTTCTGCCTGCTTTTTGTTCTCCCTATGATTTGTGGAGCTAATGAGCTAAGGCAAAATAAATAAATAATAATAATAAAGACTCCGGCTGAGAGAAAGAAGCATGACCTGAAAAAGCAGCTGTATCCTTCAGTGAGAGATAGCCAACAATGGATCAGGGTCTAGTGTTTTCATTTCTAAGGAGTCCAAAGCTGCCCCTTAACTGAAACCGCAAAGAAAGAATGAGTCCCACGCCACGCCAGCCCTGGAAGAGGAGAAAGCAGTGGAATCTGCCCTGATGTTCCCCAGCCGTGCTTCTCTGAGTAATCAGCCCCTCTTTGATTAAACGCTTCCTGAGCTGAAACACCCACGGGGAAAGATTCTGTCGCCAATGCCACCAGTGGAATGACACCCCCCGGTCATGCTCCAGATGCCCAGTGAGCTGCAGGGCTTGTGGGCAGGAGGACATGAGTTCTGAGTTTCATCTGGGATGCAGACCTCAGGTCACAGCCCAGAATACATCCAATGTGAGAAATGGAGGGCGGATTGGGGTTCGTCAGCACAGCAAGGGATGATTTTAAAGCTGGACTCATTTGAATTAAAAAAAAAAAAAGGCTGAAATGAGTTATTGCCTTGATGAGCTGTTTCTTGGTGGCATCGCTCTACATCTGCAAGGCCAGATGTGCTGTCAAGAAATTTAGGCCCCAAATTCTCCAGACAAGATCTGGAAGAAAAATAATTGAAAAGTCAAGTTTTTTCCAATAGAAGAAGCCCTCAAGATGCAAAACATTTTTTATTCCTGCTGTGTTCAAAATACAAACTCTATTATATGTTCCTGAAAATGAGAAGAAGCCTTGAACTCTCTCCACAATCTCATCAGGTGGCAATGAAGATGTGGAATGAGCCGGCATGCAACCACAAGCTCAGTCCAGGAGAAGCGGACAGACTCAAGAGGTGTGTACCCACACAGTCTCACACACACTTACACGGCTACCAAAAGTGTCACAATAACCACTTTTAAATAACATGGCACATCCAGTGTTTTGGAGCAGCTAGAAGGAAAAATCTGAAATTGTAGAATGGTAACCCATAACAAACTTTGAAATCTGTTCGGTATCTACTTGTTGAAGCACACTTTGAAAATTACTGGGTTTTTTTTTCTTTTCTTTGTATGTATGCTATATTTAACGATACAAAACATTTAAAAAATAATATGGCACAAACAATCTCACTCACTTTTCACATATCTCTGAGACTAGGAATCTCCTATCTACGTTTTACAGATGGAGAAAGTTCCACCTAGAAGAGATTAGGATTACCACTTTCAAGTAGAAAACAGTAGAAAGGGTTTGGCTCTTAAGAATTCTTGGCGCTCTCCCACGCCCCTGTCTCGTGTCACTAGAGATCTCGTCCCCCAGAAGAAAAGTCCAACACATTTCACAAAGATGATGGAGAGAGAGGCTGGGGGAGAAGACCTGAACGGCTGCCTTACAATTCTATGATTCTCTGTTATTACCCGGCTCCTTTTATTTTGCCCTCACAGGCTCCCCACAAGGAAAGATTCCCGTTCTGACCTATCATTAGAGGCTGATTAGGTCATAACCACTACTGATTCAAACTAAGACAGTAGGGTTTTTTCATGGAACCCAGCAAGGCAGGTGGTCCAGGGGCTTTGGTAGGACAGGAGTCCAGGTTCCCTCAGCCCCGTTCCTTCAGCACCCCTCCCTTCCCATTACCAAGCCTTTTCTTGCTCATTACCTCTCTCTCTACGTACTCAAAGTCCTAACCAGTGCCCTGTTAGGGAATTAGTCAAGGACAGCACCTGAAAAGGATCTTTTCAGTGGCAATCAGATCTGACCCAACCTATTTCATAAGCTGCTGGAAGGCACCCTGGCTGTAGAATCCATCTACCCCAGATCAGAACAGTCTAATTCCACCGTCCCAAAGAGAATGGGACAGAGAAGGGCACAGAGGGCACAGGGCATCTCTAGCTTTGAGAAAACCTTGGCAGGCATTCACTCAGTTTCAGCTGCTGGAACCTGCCCTGGATCCATGGTTCTTAATTCTGATCATCACCTGGAAAGTTTTGAAACTACCCAAAGCCCAGGCCCAACCGGAACAATGAAATCAGAAGTTCTGGTGATGGGACCCAGGTATCTACACGCTTTTAAAGCTCCCGAGTGGATGATTCTAAAGTGCAGTAAAGGTTTTTAACGACTTCTCTAGCTCATTTCAAAATTCCCTTTACTGGATAATCAGCCTCGGCTACACGATCCAACCCCAACGGCATCCTCTCTGTCATTAGGAGAACACTTAGTCACATTCAAACAGAGCTGCCTCCCAGATGGGTTAACCAGAAAGAACTCTAATTTCTACTCACTGTAATTCCCCTTTATCATTACCATGGCAGTTAAGATTGACTAAAAAAACAAGGAATTCAAATAAATGGTTTCATCCAATAGCAGTAGCAAGCTGGAGGCAGAGCCCTCAAAACCCAGAGAAAGAATCATTTCCTGGGAATAGGAAGGCCTGTTCAAAGAGGAAAAGAAGGAAAGAAGGGGAAAGGACCCTAATGCAGTGATTTAGGGACAAGCCATGGATTGTTAAATGGAGAAATGCAAATCCCTCTGCTAACCACTCCCTAGGACAGTCAATTTTCCTTTAGAAATGTTTTAAAACACTGTGCACCATTAATTTAAAACAAGAACAGAAAGGCAAAGGGAACCACCCCAAACCAAGGCAGGGAAAAGGAAACCGGTGCTCTACCCTAGTTCCTGCCTTGAACAGAATGAGAGACACTAAACAAAACCTTTGAAAACTTTCAGTGTTATGAGTTTTTTTCAAGTGACTAAGTGGGTAAGTCCCTTCTTACTAAACTCCCTACAACAAAACAGGAAGGCTGTGCAAGGACCCCGGCCTTTGGAGGGGTGGTGAGCAATGAGGGAAGGCAGGGGTAAGTCAGTGGAATCCTGTGGTTTCTTAACTGTATTTCCCTGAGTTCTAGGATTCCCCCAAAGGCATAAAGGGCTGTCAAGAAGGGTAAGAAAGAGAGAAAGGAGGCCAGGATTCAGCCTCTCCCACAGCCTACCCACCATCCCTATTCCAACCAAAGCAGCTCTGCTTTTACCTGTCTTATATGTAGGGGTCCCAGATAAAATTCCACATGAGAAAAGGAAAACAACTTTAAAGTTATCAACAGCAGAAAGAGCAATGGGGCCTGTACTCATTCAATTGCCTAAGGGGCAGCTAGCATGGCCAGGCTCCACGTAAGCGGCAGGGCATATCGAAATGCATTAGGCTTCGCTAATAAGAACTAATTATACCATGTAAACTCATGGAGGTAGAATCTAGAATGCAGGTTACCAGGAGATAGAAGGAGGCGGGAGAATGGGGAGTAACTGCTTAAGATATGCAGAATTCTAGCTAGGTTAAATTTAAACAAGAGGAAATGGATAGAGGTACTGGTAGCACATTATTGTGCAAATAATTAACAGTGCTGAACTGTGTGTGAGTGTGGTTGATAGGGGAAGTTTAGAGTCACATACGTCAACAGAAGGAAAGCCAGAGGTTAAAACATGGGAACGTATAATGCAGTAAATCCTATGGTTGATGATGACTGTGATTAATAGTACAAATATTAAAAAAAAGTTCCTCCAGGACCTAGAACAAATGCACAAAACTATTACAAGGAGTTAATAATAGAGTGGTATATGGGGAAAAACATACTTACTGCAAACTATGGACTATGGTTAACAGTAATATGTTAATATTCTTTTATCAACAGTAACAAATGTACCACACCAATGCTAGGGGTCAATGATGGAGGGGGTGGGTAAGGGGTACAGGATGTTTTGAGTTTTCTCTTTTTTTTCTTTTTTCGCTTCCTGGAGTGATGAGACAATGTTTGGCAATTGTGATGAATGCACAATTATATGATGACACTGTGAGCCATTGACTGTACACTTTGAATTGTGCTATATGATATACGAATATATCTCAATAAAATTGCATTTAAAAAAACGTATTGGGCACAGTCTTTGCCTTCTAGAAGGCTTTGTCCAGCCCTCTTAACTAGGAAACATAACAAGGAAATCCTTGGACATGTGTTGTGTGTGCTATACAAGCTCTTGTCTAGCAATGAGGAATCCTGAGACTGGAGATGCTGACATCTTAAAGCTTATCTCCCAAATTCAAAGATCAGGAAGGGACTGTTGGCATGCAACATTTCCACTTCTCCCACCACCACTCCTGGTTCTAGATGTCATTTTGAGCAACAGGTTTGATAGGATATTCCCATTAGTCTGAACTAGTCAGAAAACAGGCTCCAGTAGCGACCAAGATTCTCCAGCTCTGTATAAAACACCCACCAGCAGAGTCAGAACCGGCATCAGGAAGGATGAAAAGGCTTCTTGAGAAATGAAAGCCCATCCCCTTGGTAGCCTGGGAAGATCTCTAACGTTGTAACTACTAGCTCCCAGGGCCAGCATCCAAGCAGAAACAACCCTGTGGATTGAGATCAGTACCACATGTCCCTGAAAAAGGGCCCAGAGTCCCAAACACGAGTGTCCCTGCTTCGGGAAGAGTCTGCCAGCTCCTAACACCCACGGGCCTGCCAAGCTGGCGGGGTGAGCCCAACCCAACGGCTCCTTCATCAAAGAAGCATTTTGTAAAGCATGTGTACCGGACACTTCAGAAAGAGCTGTTCTATTGTTCTTGGGATGCTTCATCTTTGTCACTCTTCTTCCTCAGCTCGCCACGAGATCTTAGGTGATCAGCCCCAAAATATTCCAAGGAGTGGAATGGCTCCTTCCAGTCCTGCCATTTAAGGCCTAAAGGAGGACACTGGAGGGCCCAGTCCTGTGGCGTTTGCTGGCAGAAGACACTCAGGTCTTTAAGCAAAACTCACAACCTCTCCCAAGAGGGGCCTGGGGAGAGGAAATGAGGCGCAGAGACCAGAAGTTCACACCGACAGCCCACTTGCTAACGTGACTTTCCAATCACCAGGCCACGGGAAGATTCTGTGGTGACAACTATGGTCTTGGACCTTGAAACTTTAGTCTGATGTGGTCAGGCTTTTTTGAAAATACTTTCAAGCCCTAGTCATGCAATGCTGCAAAGGGAATAATCAAAGTATTGATTACAGACACACTCATGTTATAGTGTGTGCGTGTATTCACACATGTGAACGCATCATACGCGGGGAACAAAACCAAATGTCACATGGATGAAAAAATGACAAGCAGTGGATGTGCCACAGTGACACTCCTAAGCCATGTCTCCACGGCAAGTCTGGCCAGCAGGTCCACGGGTAGCCACCTCACTGTACCTCCAGCTTCCTGCCTCAATGGGCAGGACAAGCCCAAGGAGTCTCAGAGAATGACCTCTGAGTTCTCTCCAGTGCGCAGGGCCACTGCTCAAATAGACGTGACCCTCTGCACTCACAGAGCAAGCTCTCTTGCTATTTTCACTCCCTTCAGAAAGAGCAGACCAGACAGAGGAAGCTGTCCCCCATTTACAACCACCAGGCCGATGCTTGGGTTCAGTGCTTTCCCTTCCTGTGTCCCTCCCTCAACTGCTACCAGAGCTGAACAGAAGACTGGGGGGTGGGGGGGGTAGGGTGGGGGGGGCAGCAGAAAGTGCTGGGGCACTGCTCAGGAAACAGCCGCTTCCATTGAGGCAAATGCAATCAACATGACATGTCGCCCCTCTTCCACCCTCCCCATCATGCTCAGTCCTCTGCCACTGCTCAGTGGAAGCAGAAAGCCAAGTGTCCCATTCGTGTATTTATCCATTCAACCACGAGCGTCTGTGCAGTGCCTCTTAGGAATGAAACACAGAGTAAGCTGAGTGGGGAATATCAGAAAGAGACAGACAGAGTGGCCTCGACTGAACTACAATGCAAGGCCACAAGGACTGTGTTATAAAGACTTAATGTCTGCATAGGTGCCAAGGAAGAAGCAATTGATTACGAGGAAGGGACTGAGAAATGGCTTCATGGAGGAGGATGCATCTAAGCTGGGCTGCAAAGGGTAAATGAGATTCCCTCAGGCAATGAAAAGGGGAAAGAGTTAAATAACGGGCAAAAAGCAAAGAATCTGAAGAGCATTTGCAGAGTGGGTAGGGCGGAGTCTAGGCTGTGGCAGCATGGTTGGGCCACATCACAGGGGGCTCTGACATTCAGCTGTATTCTCTGTCCAAGAAAGAGGGAGCCACTGGAGGCTTCAGAGGAGGGAGTGGCCTTGATGGAAGCCACGCCAGAGGATCCCTGCTTACAAAAGGCTGGTGCCAGGGGCTATGACTCTATTCAGAAGGCTAGAGCAAAAATATAGTAATAGATGACAAAGTTATGAATCAGTTGTCGCAAAAGACTAGGTATGAGAGACAACACAGAGGCAAAATAAATTCGATTTAGCAAACGAAAATGAAGAATCAAGGATGACTATAGGTTTGAGCTAGTACAACCAGAGAAGACACCTCCTCCTGGGATGGGGCACTAGAAAAGGAGCAAGTGCATAGGAGAAGGTGGTGAGTCTGATTTGGGATAGTTGAATGGAGGCACCTGAGGTGAGAAGACAAGTGACAAGCCTAGAGCTTAGGAGAGAGGGGCCCTTCCCTTCCAGAGCTGTAACAACAGTTTCTCCACCTTCTCTGTGCTCTCCTGCTGCTCCTGTCCAATCCTGGTTTCAGCTGGAAGGTGCTAAGCCAGGGAAGGAAGAAGTCCCAGTTGGGGTGTACTGTGGGGTGTTGGGGCCTCCAAACATCTAACGAAAACCGTGAGCTCAGATTAGCAGAAGTGAAATTCAAGATTTCTCAGAACAGTGGATCCCAATCTCTAGAAATTCAAAGTCAGTAGATCTAGCATGGACCCAGGAGACTCAGACTTTCGAATACCTTCCCAAGTGCTTCAGACAATCTGAACCACCCGGTGGACTGTTAAAATGCATCAGATACACAGGTCCCACCAGCAGATTCTCTGCTTCAACAGGTACGATGGGACCAAAGAATCTGAATTTGTAGGATGCACCCCAGATGATACTGATGCACAGTCTGCTGATCACACCAGGACAACCCCTGTTCTCCGGGAATATCCAGGTCAGACCCTCCTGCAACTGGAGGCTCTTATCTTCGGCTCTGTTGGGAACCCAGAGATGCAGAATGTAATAGAGATGGGAGGATCCTAGTACCTAATGCAGGACATAATATTGTATGTCCTGCATTAGTCTGAGTGCTTACTATGCGCCAGGTCCTCTTCTGACGCTTTGACAGTCAACCTTTATTTTTCCCCATCGTGCAGATGAGGCAACTGAGGCTTAAAGGAGTCGAGCAACGAGCAAAGCTCACACAGCTGGTAAGTGGTGGGACCAGAGCTGCAGCTGTGTGTTCCACACCTGCCGCCCGACGGACATACAGGACTAATGTCAGCAAGTGCGTGCCCTTCTCTCCAGCTTCAATTTTCCTCTCTATAAAATGGAGGTAGCCATTCCCACCTTCTCCCTGGACACTCTGAGGTCTTCACAACTTGCATGAACATAAAGTCCCAGGAAACCCAGTGTTTTCCCTAAACAGCAACCCTGGGTGAAGGCGCCGCCTGCCACCTCCACATCTCCCCAGCAGGGCTGCTGCCGCCTGCAGGGTAAGTCACAGGCTCGCGTCTCTGCCCACCCACTGCTGGATGGAAAGGGCAAAGGGCGTTCCCTTCTGTCCTGTGCTGAGTCCCCTCACAAAGACCTCACTGTGCAATTCTCAATAGGAGGTTCTATCTCATGGTAATAATATTATTTTCTGCTGCTGACATGTCATCTTCACTTTTAAACTGGACATATTCCGCTACATTCTCCTCTGTAGGCAGAAATGGAGCCTCTCCACTGAAGCTCTGCTGCTTCCTGGATTATTTTATGACCTTTAAACCTCCCTGGGCCCAGTGTGACCCCTTGGCCCAGGGAATACACAGTATGGGGGAGTAAAGGGAGATGCATCTGCCAGGATGAGTGACATGGTTTGAGGCATGAGTCAGAGAGACGGGAGGGCGGGGAGTACAGGTGGGTTTTGAACAAGTTTACTTTAATTGCTTGTCTCTGCAGGGGGCACATCAAGAGCTCACTTTAATCACTCAAAATGCCCTCGAACATTTATTTCTGGTATCAATACTCATCGAAACATTCTCACTGAAGGAGCAGGTTTTAAGCAACAATAAAGCCACTTTAAGCTATTCCTCTTTACAGCTTCCTCTCTGTAAAGCTTGCCACAGCCATTCACTCACTTAAAGCAATTCAGGATTTATGGTTAGCACAAAGGAAAAAAACTGATTTTGTCCTTTTTTATTATTACTACTTACAGCCTGAAGAAAAAGCAAACCAGGCTAGAAATTCTATATAGGTCAGGAACCATGGATATCTGCAAGATATTAATATTTTTCTCAGGTTAGAAAAGCAATGGAGTGTGGGGCATGACAAGTCTGGCCCCAACACTGCCACTTCCGATTACTTTTCATGTTTGAGGTTTGTTCGCTAAATGCCCCTGCTTTCACTGTAATTTACTGTATAGTGGATCCCACAGTAAAATGCAATTGTTTTTTGTCCAACTAAGCAGAGCCCGCAGTCTGACTTTTTACTTCCCCTTCATGGTAGAGCTGCCCATGAAGCCATCTGCTGACTACTCCACTACATCTGCTGGGCCAGGCGATGTGCTTAGAAGGGGTGCAGGACAGGTGGAGGCACCTCTCACCCCTTCCCAGAAGGAACATGCCTCAAATGAAGGGAAGGAAGCTCAAGTTGGCAAGAAGAGCTATGTCCATGGGGCCAGGTGCAAAGGGAAGGCAGGGAAAAGACAGGCAGCAGAGAGAAGGGTCCAAGAATGGGCCATGTGTGAGGAGTAAAGAGGCATATTCAGGAATGAAGGAGAGAAGAAAAAAGATAATAAGCCTGAGAGGACACAGGGCCTTTGTGTATCTGCTGTGAGAAAAACACTGGGTTAGAGGGCAAAATCTGTTCCTATGCTCAGAGACTCACCGAATGTGGGAGCTGGAAATGCCATCAGGGGTCACCTAGTGCAAACCCTTCCTTCTGCAGATGAGGAGCAAAGGCCCAGAGAAGTGAGATAACTTGCCCAAGGTCACACAGCAAGTTAGCATGGGCAAGGAGGGGGACCAGAACTCAACACTACTGGCTCCTGCTCGGGTACACTTTCACCAATTCCCCACATGACAGAAGTCACTGACCACTTACTAAGTACCATGTGTGGCTTATTAACCCTCCATGACCAATTCAGGCGCCTACAGAGTCCCCCATAACTGACCTCAAACTGAGGTAGATTATAACCTTGACTTGGCCTTCCTGGCTCATGCTCGAGGAGTCTGGGCTTCTCTGAGCTCAACTGTTCCTCCACAGTCAGCCCTGGGGTAGAGCGGAAACACCCACTGGTGCCAAGTCGGTCTTGGCACCAGCGACAGAATGGCAGGCATCTGCACTAGCCACGTCCCACAGCCTATGTAAAGGGACCCCACTTTTCAGATGGCACCCACATTAGAAGGTAATGTGTGGAGCACGATAGAAGTAGTGGGGCCTAAACAGTGAGTCTTGGCTTTGAGAAAAAGCTCAAACAGGGAGAACATTCCCTGATCTTCAGACACTGAACAGCCAGAAGTGAGAATGTGCTTTTAAATGTAGGAGAGCTCAAACTAGGGGAGAAAGCAATGCAATATTCTTCTCATTCAGGTAAGACAGAAGCTTAGAGACAGATCCGAAGCCACAGGTAAAAAGACATTCATTTCCCAAAATGCTGCCACTCTCTACACATTAAGGTAGGTTTTCCTGAAATATAAACAGCTAAGTTCTTTCTACTTTTACCCTCTCCTGGACTGAACTGTAAGCTTCTAAGACAGCTTGTATGCTGACTTCACTCTTTAATAAAACCTTTTTTTTTTCTTAACTATATATCTGACGGGCAATGGTGCAGCAGGTCTATTTCATCAAAAACAAGACGAGATTTTTCAAAGGGAGAATTAGGAGGCACGCTGGAAAGTGACAATTCGTAAGCAAACTGATAACCTGTATGCTCTGACTCCATGAATACGCTCTTGATTTGGCTGAACGAGAAATACAAAGGCCTAAGAAGCCCTGCAGGGTGGGGCCAGCTCTCAGTGCCCAGCCCGGAGAGCGGAGGCTCTGAGTAATCTCTGCCATCTCCTCACAGTCTAGCAGCCAGTTACTGCTGAAAAGGACAGCTGTGAAGACTGTGGCGCTCTCAGTGCAAACCCAAACTTTAAAAGAACAACGTAATGCACACACCATGCAATGATTAGGTGATCTTCCTATGTACAAGACAATGAGTATCTGTGGGTCCTCTTCAAGCAAACTGCCCAGTTCCTTTTATGTCAAACCCAAACGGGGAAGCGTCCCCCACAGCTGACGTTCCTCTCAGTGGCTCAGAAGGTCCTGGTTCAACATTTCAGTTGCTGCCCTATCCCCATGCTGACAACATGCACTCAGAGGAAGTTTTAAAAAACCAAAATCGCCTACGAGAAATGGCTCAAAATCAAAAGCTTTCACGATGACTCCAAGTGCTGTGTTTTTAAAGCAATCAATCCCAAATCACATTTTTTCAGTTAAGGAAAGGAAAAGTTCTCGAGCAGAGAAAGAAAGAAGTTATTCCTTTTATCTTATCGAAATTCTCTAGAGAGACAAAACTCTATTCTCACGTTCAACCAGAGAACCCAAAAGTTTGATAGAAAAATGAGGGTAAAGAAACTAGGCCAACAGGTAGCCCGCTCTTACCCCCTTATTTGATAGACCAAACCCAAATGGTCAGTTTGGCAACTTTTAGAAGGAAAGGATCAAACAACACAGAATCGATTTCAGACTATAATGGTTCCTGGGCACTGAAAGTATTTCTTTTTAAGCAACTTACTGATCATGGTGGTTCCCCCAGCCAGGGATGCTTTAGTCCCTTGGAAGAAGTCATCAGCAGAGGTCATCCCCTGGTCCGGCATCTGGAAACGGGTATGCACATCGATTCCTCCAGGGATCACCATCCTCGAATGGGCTTCGATTGTCTTCACCCCTCCTGGCACAATCAGGTTCTCTCCTATTTGCCTAGAAAAACAGGGTTGGTGATAAGGATTATAAATGAAATATCAAATCCAATGGAATCTGACAGATATTTTCAATAAGTCGTGGACAATCTTTCCATATGTTCCATGGATTTCTTGATTACTGTCATCAGTCTTAATAAGAGCACTCTCCACTCCCTACTCCCAATTCAGCACATATTAGAAAACAAAATGTAAGGCATCAGATGCCTCCACTCAAAGAGATTTAGTCACCAGAAAATTCCGAAGATCAAGTGAAAAAAAGGGCTCAAGATATATCTATAAACTGTCTTTCCAAGACACACGCTTGAGCAAATTATCCATTGAAATTTCCTCCAAACCTAGTTGACCTGACATTCATTTTCACCATATCCTTTCCAACATAAATAGAGGAGTTAAGGGGTGGAGATGGACCAAAATGGAGCAAAAAAAAAAAACACAGAGTGAAAACCATGACTGAAGCTGTTTAAAAACTTGAAACCATATGATTATTAATTCAGAAAATAAAGGCAGAAAAATGAATAATTATTTTGGGGGCACAGAATTCATTTGCAATTTTTTTAAAAAATTTCTATATCTTCTTACCAATTTTTCTAAAGGGAAAATTAGTCAAGGAGTAGTTGATAAAGTTCTAAAAGAAGTTAGTGATGACTAAAAATAGCATCCACATCTGCTAACTTCTAGGCCAGTGTCTTTCCGCTAGACCAGATCATGCTGCCTTAGAATTTGGGGAAAAGAGAACATGAAAATCATGCTATTTGAAAGTCACAAGCAGACACATGGAGAAAATATTAAATGTGGAAATGTTAAAACCTATTTGAAGTTTATAAATCAAAATGTGAGTTTCCAGGCAACAGTCACATCCAATCCAGTTTTCCACTCCTGTCCAATGGACTTGGTTTGCTGCTAACACTTGATGAATGCTGCTTATTTAAAAGATGTCATTTGCTGCAATGTTGTCTTTAAACAGATGTGCTATTTCTTCACAGCCATGTGAGCTGTCCCAGTAGGAATGCCATGAGGATACTGGTATGTATTCAGCTCACTTAACCCTCTAGAGTCCAAAAACGCCCTAAATCAGGAACTGCTCTTTCTCCTTTGTAACACAATATACAATAAACAGAAGATTAGTCTTATTTGTGTTAGTTACCATTTAATGAAACCTAAAATTCCCTCAGGATTAGGCAGTAATTTGTTTGTGTTACATGGCAATTAATTCAGTGTCTTTCTTTGGCTCCTCCAACTTGGACTCTTGATTAAGAAAGCAGATGTGCTGTCTTGATAGAAAAGCCTGTATTCCATCCACATTTGTGTCCTTCGACTGAGCTACCCACCCCAATGATGTTCTAGGAAAATCTTTAATACATTTAGTGTATCATAAACTGTTTGAACCGGCAACAAGAAGCTATCATATCACTCGGTTAAAAATAGTAAATCACAAGATAACGCATAATAGAACGGTAAGCCTTTATTTGTGTCTTTGAATTCCCTAAATCCTAGTTTTCAGATTCACTAATTACCACCAATCAAAATGGGGTTAAAACAGATATTAAGTTCGTCCCTCTTTCAAGTCACAAAAGCTTGATTCTGTATGTGAATTGTAGGTAATGCTTTGGAATACTGGAAAGTGTGCAAATACTTCTACGCAACGAATTATACTTACTTGATCAACCCATCTTCCATGTATATGTCTGCATAGAAGGACTGGTCATCATTAACAATTTTTCCTCCTTTGATCAGAAGACGATCACTCTGAAAAAAGAAATAGTCAGGTCACAATGCAGAACAGATCTATGAGAAAAGGGATCACGAGTAACACTGGTACTGAGATAAATGAGCTAGGTACACATTCTCACTATTGAAAGTGAAGTTTAAAATGAGCCAACTCTGGAAAGGTTCAGTGGCAAAGGTGAACCTGTATGTGATGACCTGTTCATCACCTGATGACTCAGAATATCCTGGCAGAGTTTATCCTCCAAAAAGAACCATCTCATTTAATTAGCTCTGCAAGAGAGGAAGAGGATGAAGAAGAAAAGGAGGGGGCTGGGGCGCAAGCTTAACAGTCTCCCATTGAAGACCGGTGAAAACATTTCAGATAAAGACAATTTTTAAACTGCTTTAGGCTAAACTTCATTTAAAAAGAAAATACACCCACATGTAGGAAAGCCACTTCCTGGCAAGGTTTGTGTCCAGAAAATCAACCAAAAGTCTATTGTGATGGGATACTCTACACAAACACACAGACTGCATCTGTAGCAAGGTTTCAACAGTATGTCCTTTATATTTGCATCTATCTTTGAGGTAAATCAGAGTGACTGTAGCAAAGAGGGAAAAAGGGCTTCAAAAACACACTTATCTTCACTATTAAGCTGTAGTGAAGTTTTATGATAAAATAGATGGATGATAATTCTAAAATCTAATACCACTCTAAACTGTCGATGCACTTATATTTTATTTGATGCTGTTTGTCATATATATATATATATACATATACATATAAAGGGCAGCAAGTGAGAGCCAGGAATGTAACAGAAATGCTACATTACGACTCACAGCTAATCCAAACACTTCTGATGGAATGGAATGTTAAAATTCTGCGTGCAAGTGAATGTGCACCTGTGTTATTCCAGACAGGGTTTAAACCTTACAAACTGAACCACGCACTGCCCTTTTTTAATATGCAACACATTTCAAAGGAAGGCATTCATTTTGAAAATGGGTAACTCAAAATTCAAATAGCAAGGGCTATTTAGACAAACTAAGAAAAGAAAATAATAGACAATCTTTCAAAATATATAAGCTACAGTGAGTGAGGAAAATGGGTATTTTTATACACAAATGCACACACACCTGAGTTCAGAAATTATTTATTTTTCTAACATACGGAAAATAATAAGATCATTTTAATTTTGAACACTGTAGAACCCTTTATCCTGTTGTAGACTTTAGAAAGTCAAACCCGAGTTAGTATTCAACAGCAATTTCTATACTTGTAAATTACAAATGCAAAGACATTGACCAAATCTTCTCAGGTGCATCATGTCATCAAAGGCTCAAAACCAATCTGTGAGGTTGACGGGAGCCAGATTCTTCTCTCCAAGACTGATAAGGAAATTAAGGCTGGGGGAGGTTAAGCCACTTGCCCAAGGTCACCTGATCGGATGGCTTTCCTCAATCGACACTGATCCCCACCTTTCTCTAAAATGGCTAGCCTTGACAAGATAAATATCACCTTGACATCAAGGAAGAGTCCTTCCCCTCACCACCTGCCCTCTTAGTCACTGCAGCCCCTGTCCCAGACACGATAAGGAATCTCCCCAGCCTAAATCTTGCTGAGAAAAAAAAGAGACATCACAACCCTGCTTAGTGCCTTCCAGAAGGCTTCTTACATAAGAGTCTGGCCATGGGGATGGAGGGAGGGAAACAGCGCTGCAGGTCCTATACCAATGCAGCCAGGTTTTCATAAAAAGAGCGGGGGGTGGAGGGAGACGCTGTTAAAAAAATCAGTGGCTTGTTTGCTTTTAAAAAGAATTTTTCTCCCCACCCCCACTGTCAAAACCAAACTGCCTTGTTCATTCATGAAAACAGCAAATTATTTAAGGCTTGCAACAGATCTGCTGCCCACCCCCAGCACACTGACTCACCAGGTTCCCTCCTACAGGGCAGGGAACTGATATGTTGGATTCCCCGAGCCCAGGCCTTTTGAATCTTGGATTTTTTTGCCTTCTAGAAAAAGCTAGTACCCATCCTCCCTGTAGGATAACAAGCTCATTCTACAAAACCCTCCCCAGCACACGCCCCCTCCCTGGTGCATTTATTCCCACCTCTCTCTCCTGCAGACAGATGGGTGTGCCCTTGTGCACAGAGGAAGCCCAGGGTGCCTGGGGCTGAAAAGAAAACCAGAGAGCCAGATCAGGCCCTCAAAACCAGTCCTAAACACATTATGACTGTTCAAAAGATTCTTTCAGTCTGCCTCGGTCCTGGGTTCTACTCGAAAATCAGCTGGCTAATTGCAATCATACATCATTACATAACAATGAATTTCCCTCTCTTTCCTCCCTCCCTGGGATTTCACTCGGGGATGTAGTGAATTCGTGCTTGCAAGATTTTTCCAGGAAAACATGGGGGCTGAGAGAGAGGGTGGAGATGGGAGCGAGAACCTGTGTTCATCTCTGAGCAGATCATCTCATAGATGTTTTTCTCATGGTTCAAAAACCAGCAATCCCAGGCCTCCGAACTGCGGCCGACACCTCCCGGCTGTCGGAATCATTGTCTGACTCCGGCCGGGACCCGGCCATCTGCTCAGCGCGTCCGCGCAGCGCCATTAGCTCCCCGAGCCCGGCTCGGGCGCTGTCCCCAGCGCCCAACTTCCAGCCCGCTTTGTAGGCGCCAGCACCGACGCCTCCTAGGCGGCAGAAGAGGCAGCAAGAGGCAAGAAGACGAGCCCACCAGAGGCCCAGCCCCAAACCAGACGGCGAGAACACCGAGACACCAAAAAAAAAAAAAAAAACAACGGTTCCTGGTCAACAAAAAAGGCAACGCCTGGTCCCCCATCCTCCCCCTGTGCTCATCAGCGCGTCCCTGGTTTTCCTTTCTGTTCCATCATTCCGGTACACCCTGCCCTTTACTGCATCCCTCCGCTGTCATGACGCCTCCAGGCTGAAACCCGCTCCTTTTTCTGCGGAGCTGGAGGCAAGCTCCAGAAAGCCTTTCCTTTATCGTCGGGGTGGGAGCCCCGGGAAGGGACCCACTTCCCCATCACCCCCTCGCTGCTCCAGGAGTCTAGCCTCGCGGCACGCAGCCCAGAGAACAATATCCGAGCTCCAACCATGCATGTGCAATCTGGCATCCATTTGCTTACACCCCGCAGGCCAGCACTGCAGCATCTCGCTCTGACAATAAAAGGATACAGCGGATCTGGCGCGCTACCCAAAGCGACTTGAATGCACTTACGCTCCTATTTTAAGGCCTTGCAAATTGTGTGACTTAAAATTCTTCATTACCGCATCTCGCCCCACCATCACCGCTATCGCCTTCTTTAGCAATGGGGGGGGGGGAGTTGTATCCCTTCCCAACCCCCTCTCTTTAAAAAATCTCTTAAATGTTGTGTACCACAAAAGGTTGCTGGCAGACTGCAGATTTCCCAAATACCAAACTCACCGTGATGCGTGGAATATTTTTCTTCCCCTGATAAGACATCGCTCTCCTGGGAAAAAAAATATAAATTGCAAGAGGGCAGTTTTATAGCAAAATCTGCCAGGAAAAGGGTTTGATATTTTTGCAGGATCGGAAAAGGTGCAACCGTTTAGCTGGTCTTGCTGGTGACAAATTTCAGGAACGTAGAAGATAAATGCAATCCTCTGTCGGACCCTCTTTTTTCCTTTCCTCCAACACAGCCCCAGCTAGGGCGGAAAAAAAAAGAGGGCGAGAACAGGAGGGAAGGGGGTGGAAATAAACTACAGCAATAAAAGCCTCGGTTCAAGTCGCCCTCCGCGGCGCATGCGCCGCCAGCCACTCCCTTTCCTCTCCGGCAAAAGCAATACGCTTCGAGAAAGACGAGCGCTGATTGGCCAAAATCGTGGGATATGCAAATGAAGGCAAGCGGGGAGGGGAGCGGAGAGAAAGCGCGAAATGCTGCAGTGTTGGGCTGAGGGCGGAGGTCGGTGCGTGCGCCCGAGCTGGGAGCGCGCGTTTCGCGCCCTTTCTTTGGGCCTGGCAGAGAGAACTGTGGCTAGCAACAGCCCCAAATGCAGGCATCAGCAACTCAGGGACAGTGGTGGGGAGGGGGGGTGGTCGCTGCGAACCCGGGAAACCAAAAAACAAGACGGTCAGGGCTTTGGTGCAGCCCTTGCAGCACGCACCCGTTCGCGCGCGCACAGATGGATGCCCGCCCGCGCGCCAATCCGCGGAGGCTGCCGCTGCATCCCTGCGTGGGGTGACTGCGCCGAGCCAATGGCTTCGCTGGCGGCGAGCTCGCGACTGCACCGCTGGCCGGCGCAGCGCGGGCCCGGGAGGGGCGGCATAAGCCCTCCTCCCATCCGCCCTTTCCTTTCGCGAAGGCTCTCTCGGCCTCCGCCCAGGAATCGGCAGGGGAATTCGAATTGCTGCAAGAGGAGGGAAGGGAAACTGGGCTGCGGGGACCCTCCGCTGCGCCGAGCCGACCACGCCCGTCGGCCGCCGAGCCCACAAAAGGGTCGGGATCGGTGCCCGCGGGATGTGCTGCGCAAGGGAGGCGTCTGAAGCCGAGGCGGGCTCCCTAGGGTCGGGGAGGTGGGCGCGGGGAAGAGACGGGGCTGGAAAAAAAAGAAATCTAGCCTGAGGGCAAGCGCCGGGCACCCGTTGCCTAGCAGCTGGAAATGAAAGGCCCAAGTCCTTCCTATTCAGAGCAGGGGAGGGAAGAACTCGGGGAGAGCTGTGGTCTAGGGCTGGGTATGGAAATTTCTGCCCTGAAGTGTTCAGTTTTCTTTTGTGCCTTAAGAACACCAGGAACTGTGTGGGGACCAGAGGGAAAAAAAAGGAGGGGGGGCGGCAGCTTGTTAGGGTGACAGTGGCCCAATCTGGAGCCCTGTCCTAACAGTCACGCCCACCTCGACCCACTTGAAGGGATAGGGAGCCCATTTCGCCAATGCCTGCAGATCTGTCGAAGAAAGTCTTGGGATTACAGGGTCAACTATTTACTGTGCTATAGACAATTCCCCACACCAGGCAATGAGGCAGAAAGCGAGGAGATGAACTGTGGAGAAGCAAGCAGGAAAGAAAGAAAGGAGAGCTCTTAATCCCAAAAGAAGGGGAAACTGAGTCATGGAGCCCATCTCTGGGAGGCAGTTAAAAACAACATAGAGTTCTGATCCCCAAAGATTGTAGTCATTCAAGTGCTCACTTCTGGCAGCACATATACTAAAATGGGGACGATGCATAGAAGATTAGCATGGCCCCTGCTAATGGCATGGGGATGGCATGCAAATTCAGGAAGCACTGCATATTAAAAAAAAAAAAAAGGCATTCAAGGCTTCTATTCTTGTAACTAGCAACAGAACAGGCTTGGGCCTCTTGGTTTTGTCCACCCAAGCCATGCTCTTTCAGCGTCCCTATAGAAGAAAACACCTGGTCCAGTTGATTCCCTGACAAACACTGGTCAACAAACACTGAGATCATCCTTATGGAGGATTGTCCAGGCACATACAAATGACTGACACATCAGGGCTGGCTTCAGATTTAGGCTTCTCTGCTGGAGATCAAATAATAGATAGATATCCTACATAATCTATGACATTAGGAAGACATGGAAAAAATAAAAGGCTCTATATGATTGGCTCCCATCTGCTCAGCAAAGATTAGCCAAATAAATACAAAGTAATCCTTGGGCTTCTGTGGGTCTACGTTCAGGGGCCTTTCTGCATCTAACCACCCTGGCCACTCTGGATGGTTGCCTGTCTTTACAGACTAAGAGAAGAAGTAAAATCCACCCTTTAACTCCCACTCCTGTAAAATCTAAAGTCCCAGAAAGGGCCTTTGGGTGAATAGGCATACAATAAGCTTCATTACCAGTTAATTCATTCAAGTTCTGTTTAGCTGTGCCTCTTGCAAATAAAATAGAAGCACTTCCCCCTCCAATATCTGATGTGCTACTGCAGAGTGAGTTGATGTCAGCAAGTATTGGTGTCAGCCAGTAATTGTTAAAATCACAAGTCTGACAAAGCAAAATGTTCCTACGTGTGAAAGCCAACAGTAATTCCTAACTTGGGGTGAGGGATAGTCTGAGGGGGAGAGGGAGAAGGCAGGAAGAGGACTGTTATACTAAGGCCTAAGAAAAATACCACTCGGCAAGCAGGTAAATGAGATTCCGATCAATTTAAAATTTTCTCTAATTATAGTATTTGTTTATATTCTTGTTATATTTCTCTGATCCTGAGTTATTTGTTCTTAATGGGATTTAAATATATCTTATTTACCAATTTGCCCACTGACTATTCCATTTTGTAATATAAGCTCCAAAGAGGGTTGATTTTATGAAGTTTTATTTCTATAGCCTGGAGCACCATTGATAGGAGATAATTAGTCTGTAATCATTGACATTTCTGCTCATAAATATCCAAAGATGTAAGGTTAAGTTGATTTGCCTGTGCTGACTACAGCCCAAGAGCATTTGACACATAGAAGATACACCCAACAAATAGTTTACTGATGGTTCAATGCAATGAAGAAAACTAAAGGGGAGGTGGGGAAGGATCACTCTGCACTGAAAGATTGCTAGTTAGAAAATGTTTTTTGCACCGTCTTTAGAAAAACACTCAATGAGGATTTCCTGTAAAGTTTACAAATCATTATCATTCAATCAAATATTTGAACTATTCTCAGGCAAGATTTTTTTTTTAATTTTAAAAAATTAAATATGGGTGCATGGGTGGTTCAGGGGTAGAATGCTTGCCTTCCTTGTGGGAGGCCCGGGTTTGATTCCCAGACCATGCACACAAAACAAAACAAAAAAATAATAATAAACTAAATACATGTCAAACATGAAAAAGCATCATAAGACTATCTGTTTCACATTTATGTGCTTACTCAAACAGCCCTTCCCAAACCCACCTACCTTCCCATCCTTTTCCCCCAGCAACAGTGAAGAACCAGATGTGGAAACTGAGAAGGTCATTTAATGAAATGCTTCTCGTCCACGCATTCTGGATGGCCTGAGGTGGGGAGGACCTGCCCACGCAGATCCGTGGGCAAGCAGTGAGTTTTTCCCAGATGCACTCTGAGAGTCTAACCATAGCCTCCTCTGCAGCTTCATTTCCCCTCCCTCCCTCTGATTCCTCCATACCTGTGCTCAGCGGTACACACAACAACAACAACACATGCACACACACGCACTCGCGCACACACACACACACACACACACACACACACGAGGCAAACCTTCTCACAGCTCGTGTGGCTTCTCCATTCTGTGCCTTTCCCGAGGCTGTTTCCCTAACCCAGGATGAGCCCTCCCTTTCCCCTCACCACTTCCTTTAAAACTGAGCTTAAGGTCACCTCCTCTGTGAAGTTGTCCCCCATCCTCCCCCCCAAAGTTTAAGCACGCCCATCGTACTGTGATTATTTTTCCACTCCTTCTATCAGAGCATGAGTTTCTAGAAGCTGAAAACCTTGTCCTAAAACATTTGGTGCATACGTACAAGCTGTCATCTTCCCATATCCCCACCATGGTGAATTTTGATATTAACAAAATCCCAACTCAGGCCTTTCTCTGAACACTTTCACCTTGCTGAGTCTTCCTCCTTGGCAGCCCAGCTTCTCTTCTCCGAGTCCCTGAAATGGCAGGAAAACCTTGTTGCAATGCAGCATATGGTTTGTGTGAGTGTAGCTGCCTGAAGTTTAAGCTATGCCTGTCCTAAACAAAGCTGCCTTGTTCCACCAAACCTGACAAAACACAGGGAGACAGTATCCATCCTAAGATCAACCCCAGAATGATACAAGGCATCTCTAGTCATTTCTTCCTCAGAACCAACTCCTTAAATTGTTCTTTTTCTCCACTCTCCCATCACTCTCTGCATAAGCCTATATTATGCCAATGATCATATTATACCACCTATACTATCCTCACCCATAGCAGTGCACACCATTTTCTTTCCATTTAAAGTTTAAGCTCACAGAAAAAAAAAAAAAGGAGCGCTTAGAAAAATTTTGCTCATCTCTTGCCCTAATAGGGAGCCTGACAGAGGGTGGGGGCTCAAGAAGGATTGGATGCATAAATGGACATATGGGCAAAGGGTTTGTTAAATGTTATCATCATCCAGCTTGCTGGGAAATGGGGGTTGGAAAGATGTACTATCACTCAGACACTCTGGTGTGACTTGGTTGCTTTCATTTCCTCAACCCTCCACCCACCCCCGCCACACACACACACACACACACACACACACACACACTCAGTGTGAGGGTTCCATCCAGGCTAGTCCCACCATTACTCTTGGTTTCATCTTCCCCTATTTTGCTGGAGTAACCATTTCTGCTTCTGTAGTACAGTGGGGCTCTGTGAATGTTCAATGTTCAGAGTTACAGAATAGGGAAACTCCAAAACACAAAGTGCTGACAGGAAGAAAGAAAAGCACCTAGACATGGCAAAGTAGCAAAAAAAAAAAAAAAAAAAAAAGTTAAATCCTCACACTGCTGCAGTTGGATGCCAAGGGATGTGGCCTCAGAGGCAGCCTGCAGGGAAGGTTAAAATTAATGCAGGGTAAAGAGGAGGTACCGGAATTATTCTTTGCCAAAAACTAAGGGCATTGATTAGGACACTTGAGCTGGAACTGATGCCTTCTTTGCTGCAGATAGGATCAGGCAATTAAGGTCACTGTCCTTGAATGTATAACCCTGAAGGTGCAGAGAATCAGGAGGGAGAGTCAAGGGTCCATGGATCTGTAATGCCCACTGTCTTCCCCAGCTAATGCATCCTTTACTGGGGGTGGGGGGCGACTGATAAGGTCCTGGAATGACTGGACCTCTGAGATGGATGCTGCTTGTGTTAACATTGGACAGTCTACTGGGCAATTCGATTGGGCCTGTGAAAGTGTCCTGATGAACTTATTGTTGCATGAAGGCATGAGGTTTGTCTGTTCAAATCCTGTTGAACAGCACAGCACAGAGGAAAGCATACCCTTCACAGAATCTAGCAGAATTTGGCTTTCACTTCTTACCTCCAGTTTACTCACAATTGTCCCAAACTATCCTTGCATTGCCTATGTACTCATTTGAAACTGTTATGTTCTTTCAATCCTGATTCAATATTGAAGGGTAAGATCTTTTTGATTAAGTTGTTTCCATGGAAATGTGACTCACTCAATTGTGAGTGGGACCTTTTGATTAGGTGGTTTCCATGGAGATGTATCTTTCCCCATTCAAGGTAGGTCTTTTAAGAGGAAATCATTTTGGAAAAAGCTCAGAGCTAACACAGACAGAACGTTTGGAAATGCAGAAAGAAAAAAAAAACACCCTTGGGGAAGCTGTTTTTGAACTCAGAATCCAAAGGACCAGCAGATGCCAGCCACATGCATTCCCAGCTGACAGAAGTATTCCGGACACACCATCAGCCTTTCTTGAGTCAAGGTATCTTTTTCTGGATGCCTTAGTTTGGACATTTTTATGGCCTTAGAACTGCAAACTTGTAACTTAATAAATCCCCTTTATAAAAGCCAACCCATTTCTGGTATATTGCATTCCAGTAGCATTAGCAAACTAAAACAACCTACGTTGCACATCATCCTCTGTGACTACAGATTTTCCTCGGGGTCTTTTTGCAGAGTTGACAGACAGAAAAGCACCTGATTCTGGCTGTTATGTCTCAGGCCTGCCCTCTGGTGGTGAGTGAGGAGCGTGCACTCTGGACCTCTTGGTCCTTGTCTCTAGAAGGATGGATTCAAGGCTAGGAAAGGGCCTTCAAGATCTCGTGTCCCAGTGTTTCCAATCTTGCCTCTGTATTGGATTCACCTAAGATCTCCTGTTCAAAATCTCCAGAGGGAAGGTTCAGAATTTTTTTTTTTAAACTAGTCTACCTCTAGGCACTTAGCCACAGATCTGGTCCACCCCCGTCTTCTATTTCATAAAGGAGGAAGTTAAGAGAACAAGGACTAGAACTCAGTTCTCCACTCCCCAAATTGCATCAATGCCCTGTTCTTCATCCAGTAGGATAACATTTTATGCAAGAGTGATAAATATTGCTATTCACCATCATTCTAATTGTCAGCCTCTAGTAACAGCACAATCTACTAAACACATTGCTATGTAGTTAGCAAGGGAGGAATGATCATTTATTGAGCATCTACTGTAATCAGAGTAAAGCACTGGGTGCTTTAAATACATGCTGTTTAATTCTCCCACCCAGTCCACTAGATAAGTCTTCATATCCTTATTTATAGATGAGGAAAGTGAAGCTTAAAGAAGACTCTTGTTGCATGCCTAATTTACACAAGAGCAAGAGAAGTATCATAACCCCAATCCCATGGGGCTAGTTCTTTAGATGATAAAGTGGAAACTGGGACCAACCTTGTGAAAAAGGTGGGCTTAGGTGATCTGCTGTCCCTTTTTTTTTTTAACCCCTTTCACTGCCTGGTTCCCACCTGAGGAGCCCAGAGCACTTATGTCAATCCACAGAGACCGTGTTCCCCTTGTTCTAACATTAATTCTCCAGCTTTTCTTTCCCCATCAAAATTCAGGTTCACTCAGTGGCCCAGCTATCCCCTAGATGGAAATATAATAAACTAACAGCAAGGTTCAAATATGTACTGAATATTTAATATGTTAACCCTCCCAAAGGCATCTTCAGCTAAATGGGAAGGCCCCAACTGGTGGAATTTCAGACAACAAGGCAGTCTGCTTGCATAAATAAAATGCAGATGGTTTATCAAGACAGACTTGCCCAATCCAACCTGCTGCCTTCCTTTCCAGCCTCATCCTGGGCTACCTCCCTCCCTTAACCCCCACCACTCACTCTTCTCCACACTGTTCTCCTTTTATCTCTTCACAGTAAGAAAGTTTAAATAGTATTTCAGGAGGGGAAGTCCCTTAAAGGAGACAGCCACATTCAAGTAGGGAGAGCCACTCAAATAAAAACACTTCTTGACACTTGCCCATTTATTCAATCAGGTTCCCTAGAGACTTCTTTGGGGACAATTTATTAGCTTGTTAGTCTGTAAACTCTTTAAAGTAGTACATATGAACTATTGTAAAGATTTACAGAAACATTGGCTTTTCTCTAATACAAACCAGCCTCCACCCCTCCTCCACTTGTTTTCAAGCCCTCAGTAGTGAGAGCTTATTGCAGCTCGTGCACCAGGCCTCAGGAGACTCAAGGGAAATTCATGAATGTGTTCACAAGCTCCTCATGTGCGGTCTCCTCCTTGTGGCACACGGGAGTTGCACACAGAGAGGTCACAGGCTGGCTGAGAAATGTGTGGCTATGCACGCAATGCTGAAAGGGGAAGAAAGTAACCTTGGGAGTTTGTAAAACTAGGTGGGATGTGGTGCCATTCGTCTCTCCTCTTCTCTTTCTAAGTCCACTGCCTTCATTTGCAAGAGGAGATTAGTTTACATGCATAATTAACTAGGACCCTGCTTCTATCTTTTATTTCGTCCTGAAGTAGAGTATTTTTTTCTAAAATGCAAGTCTGCTCATGTTATCTTTCCACTCAAAAAGCTTAAATGGCTTCACAATTCCTGTATGATAAAGTCCAAGATGGAACCCTGGCTTTTGGAATAGTATGTCTCCTGCTGACTTCTTTTGTCTTACTGCTCTCAGGTTCCTTATTTCACACCAATATGTCCCAGCCTCATCAAGCTCTTTGCATTCCCTGAATGTGATGGGCCGTTTGTAGCCTCTGCGCCTTTGCTCCCTGCACACCTATACCTTCTTTGACTGTTCACTTCATCACCTCCTCTGGCCAGCCATTCCTGATCTATAGGCAGAGCTGACCATACCTGGAATGCCCCAGTAGAGCATCAGGAAGCTTGGTCATTCCTGGCTTAAGCCACACTCTTGGTTCATG
This sequence comes from Myrmecophaga tridactyla, assembly GCA_004026745.1. Classification (NCBI taxonomy): domain Eukaryota; kingdom Metazoa; phylum Chordata; class Mammalia; order Pilosa; family Myrmecophagidae; genus Myrmecophaga; species Myrmecophaga tridactyla. The sequence goes on along the minus strand of PVIY010000733.1, from coordinate 6,444 downwards.
GAGATCCATAGCCGGTTGGCCAAAAAGCAGCTTGGTTGCATCACTATTTCAGCCTCACCCAGATCAATACTTAGCAGCAGCTCCTACTGAAATGACTCTGGAACTTTGCCTCACTTGCTTTTGAAGGTTACTTTGGTTCTCAGGATGACTGCAATGAGCAGGCCAGTGTGCTACTGTCCAGAACCACCTCTGCATCACCAGGAGCCTTCCTAGGACAGAGGTTAGTAAGTAACTAACTTCATGTCTTCAGGGAACAAATTCATCGGACCTACAAATATCCAAACAGCAATACCTGCCCAAGTGCCTGACCATCCCTTCCCAGATTGTGGTGGAGGCCAGCTGATAGCTTTCTTCAAGCTTATTTAATGTGTAAACGTCACATTAAACTTCTGGGGGCACTGTGATTGCCCACATCACTCTGAGAGATGGCAACATTTGGAGATTTAAGGCTGTATGAAGCATACGGAGGCCCCAAATGAAGCCGTGCTCTGACTCCTACAGCCACCGTGGTGGAGAGTCCAGGGGAAGGTGGCCCAGAACTGGACAGAATTTCTGCTCGTCCTTATACCATCTTAATAGCCCTCTTTTGGCGTCAGTTTCCTCTCTGTTGTTAATACAATCTTGCCTCAAACTCCCCAGAGGTCAGGAGAGGACAAAAGAGACCTTTAGTCAAGTGGGGGGAGCTGATTTTCTATTCCCTATCTCGTCATCTTTTCAACCTCAAGGGGTTTGCCTCATGGCCACTACTCTCCTTACCGGCCCTGCAATCTTATGAATCCACCACCGCTGTCAACCACATGGCTAATGTCCAGGGTGCAGACCAGTTAAAATGTGACCTAAGTCTCTCCAGTCTCCATAGTCATAGGTTTTGAATTAGGTATCTTTTTCTGAGATGAGTTTCAGCATTTTACAGCTAATATCTGGGCTCACTTTCCCCAGTTACTACTCCTGTCTTTTCCTGCAGGGACCCTTGGCGGGGGGGGGTTCCTGGGACTATGAATCTGAGCCCAGACTCCCTCTAAACCATCAACTAGAACCTGCGCACCTCCACTTTCTCCTCCAAGTCCTGGCTCCTGTCTGGCTCACACCAATCTCTCTCTCTCTCAGAGATAGAAACTCCACCCCTGACCCTCAGCCAGGTGTATTCCAGGGACCAGACCTCCCCTAGATAGCTGGCAGCCTGCCTCCCAGCTTGTGCGTCTCAGAACGATGTTTTCTTGGATCTCCAACATAAGCATCTATTTAACATATGCTCTGCATTTTGGGGTACCCTCACCCCACCCTAGCAGCCTGAAATGTGACCACAAAGAAGTGATCAGCTTGTTTCACGGACCGTGCCAGCCCAACCAAACCACCAGTCACAATCTTTACAGTACAGTCACTTTCTTCAGTAGCCATCCTGGCATAGAAGGAAGACCCAGGACAGATCTTAGCAGTCCTCACACAGGGAGCATCGTGTCTTGTACACTCAGAGTAAAATGGAATAAACCAGGATGCTGTGAAGGGATTGTCCATCCATCTGACACCCCCAGGAACTTACTGATATTACAACCCAGAGAAGTGTCTTCGTACGTGAGACAGTACGAAACTCTGCATGAGTCATTCCTTGATCCCTAATCTGGCTAAATAAACTTTCCATTTAACAATACCTTTTACTTCAATGCAGATACAAAACAATCATGTGTTTAGATCTAAAGCAAGGAGCCATTTCTGACATGACAGCCTCTCTTTCATGCCCCTTCAATCATCTGGAGCTGTGCTTTGTCATTTAACTTTCATGATGACGGAAATATTCTCGATCTGCTATAACACAGTAGCCACTACTGTGCCATGGGGTACTTGAAATATGGCTAGTGTGACCGAGGAACTGAAGTTTTAGTTTTATTTCATTGCACTTCATTTTAATTTAAATCCCACATGTGGCTATGGCTGTCATATTGGTTAGTGCAGGCGTGGAGGCCACGGTGATAGTTAGATTTAACTAATGCAGAATATACAGTTCACAAACTGATGGCCCATGGGCCAGCCCAGCCCAGAGACACATTTTGTTTGAACCACATGGTATATTTGATATATTTTGAATTTGTACCCCACATTAAAAAATCTGGTGACCTCTTATGAAAAAGCCACATTTCCATCTGCTTTTGGAAAATTGGAGGCTCTAAACAACTCTAGTATCTGTTCCCACACAGCACCAGCTGACTGGAGCAGAAGAGCAGCTACTCCTGTAGAAAGGGCCTCAGCTCTCATTTGCTCTATTCTCCACAAGCCCTACTTTCTCCACGACACTGTGGTTGGATACTAGTTACCACCCCTCATTGACCTGGACCCTCTATATTCATGAATGTTCCAGGTCCACCTGCCTGATTCCAGGGTAGCCTTCACATAAGATCTGTTATAGTAAACCACAGACCTCACCCAAGTTTTGAACAAAGCTTTTCTCCAGAGACTCTGAAGATCTTTAAATAAGCATAAGAAGAAAAAGACCTTTGATAAACAGTTGCTATTTATCCAGAATTTTCACATGCATTATCCATTCAACACTGTGGTATCAGTTCTATTTCACAGAAGAAAAAAATAGATAGAGAGGTTAAATAAGCTACTCCCTTTCTCATGGCCTGAACCATAGAGAACGACTCCCTCGGTGCCCCCCTAAGCCCTTTCCTACTTCTAGTTGACGAGGCTGATGATCTGCAGGCAACCCTGGGAACTTCATGATGAAGATGGCAGAATCCTCAGTAGCCCGAATCTCCAAATCTATTATTTGATACAGAAATAAACTCTCTTGTGTTTGAGCTATTACAGATGCTGAGGCCTATTTGTTATAGCAGCAATATTCTTTTTACTCTAACTCCTATCCTAATCCTGTTTGAATTTAAAATGGGAAAGACACATATCCCCTAACATCTCAGTTCCTTCACCTTCTTGTCTCCAGTGGCCTTGATCTGTCCTTACCTTTTGCCATTTACTCTCAGGGCTGCATGAGCTCTCGATCCCCACACCACATCATCAAGACTAGATGAATCACCTTCATTCTCCAGCTGGACTTCATGGGCCATGCCTTGAACAACTCTCAACAGTAGCATCCTTACATTACTTGTACCTTATAAACTCCCAATCCTGGGGCAATTCTACAATTCACTATTCCTTCACCAATGCTGTTGGGAACCGTAAGAGAAAACTTACATTGCCTTAAAGATTGGGACAGATAAGCCCAGAAGGGCCATTCCCCTAGACTTTCACTTGTCCTTGATTTGGTTACTCTCTCATGCCTCTCAACAGCTGTCATAACCATTACCAATCTTGTCGGGCCATACTGTCCAGTCCTGCCCTCACAGAACTCATTCTGGCTCAAAGGGAGATGCATTACCAAGACTTTTACAAATGTAATGATTATTCCAAGGAGAGACTCACAAGGGCTGTAAACTTCCCTTCATTCACATCCATCTTTTCTCCTCTAGCTTAGGAGGTGGTCAGCCTGTTCAAGGGTATTTCCTGGATTTGTGCTGTTTCCCATCCCTCTCTGTCTCCTGGATATCAGCCTCTTTACCTCTATTACTCATTCTCTTCATCTTGGTGACCTTCTCCAGCCTTTCCCTCCCTCCATGACCCTGTATTCCTCTTCCATCATCGTTAAACTTTTGGAAAGCACAGTCTACAGTCATGGTCTCCACTCCCTCAACTTCCTATTTGCTTCTCAATCCACTATAGTCTGGCTTCTTGCCCTGACTCCATTTCAAGAGTGCTGGCAAAGAGCCCCCTAAATGGCAAAACTAAAACACTTTGCAGCCTTTATCTTAACTGACTTTCCGTAATATTTATTTTTAACTTCTTACTGTAATAACATATATGCAATTCAAACTTTCCCATTGCAATCACTTTGGTACTAATTCATTCACAATATTGTGCAACCATCACCAGCATCCATTACCCAAACTTTTTCATCACCTCAAAACACTCTGCACTTCCTGTGGCATTTGACATTATTGCCTCTACATTTTTCTTCAAAATATACCCCCTCCTGTTTCTATAGCACCTTTCTTCTGGCTCTCTTCATGCCTTTTTGACTATTCTTCCTAAATGTTCACTGTGGGGTCCTCTTACCCCAACTAAAATGATGATGATCCCTGGAGTTGTCTGCCAAGGGTCTTTATGTGTTGTTGTTTCAACAACCACTTAAATGTTGATGACTTCCAAATCTGCATTTCTGAACCCTCCAAAGCTTCATTAATTCACTCAACAAGTATCTATTAACTGCCATCTATGTTCCAAGGAATACAATAATGAAAAAAACTTACAATGCCCTTGTTCTTATGAAAGTTATATTCTAGAAAGGGTAAACATCAATAATTAGGTAAAGAAACAAATACACAAAAAGATAACTACAGATTGTGGTCATTGCAACCAAAGAAATAAGCAGTCAGAAGATAAGAGAGTTAAGGTGGAGAGGCACTTTAGATAGGATGGTTTAGGAAGAACTTTCTGGGGAGCTGACATTTAAGTAGAGATTTAATCCCAGGAGCAAAAGCCGGGACTTTGAATGGGAGGGAGAATTCTGGACTTAGTCTCTGGCCGCAGAGGTCAGAACTCCACCTCTGGAGGGAGATGTCAGAACTTTGTGCCTGGTAACTAAGTTCAGAACTCAGTCTCCGGAGGGAGATATTGGGGATTCCTCTCTAGCTGCAAAGTTTCAAAATGAGTCTGTAGTTTGGAAAATGAGCACTTATTCTCTGGAATAAGGCAAGAGGTAGTCTTCCATGCAAATATCTTAGAGAAGAAACTTCCAGTGTGTAAAAACAAAAAGTGGCAAAGCTCTGAGGTTGATGTAAGTCAGGGTGTTTTAGAACAGGAGGCTGGTGTGACTGGAGAACTGTGAACATGAGAGAGAGAATGGAGATAAAGATGAGTGGGGCAGTTTAAAAACATTGCCACAATCTGTTTGCCACCTCAGGCTCAGAGTTAGCATTTTGCAGCTCTGAAAGTCAGCATTACTCCGTACAGCAACTGTTAAAGAAACTGAAAAAGAGATCAGACTTTAATTAGAGTTATGAATGAAGTAGATCTGCTTAGAACTAAGGTAAATCAGAATATAGGGTAAAGGATGATACTGTCTTGTATTTTAAAACTTCACCTTCCATGTGAGACCAGAGGAAGAGATGTTCATTTTGTCCAAATTTTAAATTTTCTGTAGCATATTATCTAATTTAACCTCTTATCAGTTTATCTAATCAACCTAATTACATGGAACCCGAAATATGGAATGTCATTTTGTATAGGTTAAGATAATAACCCAATACATACTTGAGTATTTGGGGCAGGAAATAAAAATGTATTTGTAAAGTCCCGTTGAGGGATTGGGGGGAAATGTGGAAATGTTAATCTTCCCTGCCTGAGGAATTCTTGATATTCTCTCAAGCATTAGGGACCCCCAATTTAATAAGCCAAGTCCTCAATCTTGAGGCTTACCCCTTATGAATCCTATCTCTGCAATGGTAAAGCTAAGCCTACTTGCAACTAAGCCTAAGAGTCACTCCCAGAGAACCTCTTTGGTTGCTCAGATTTGGCCTCTCTTTCTAAGCCAACTCTGCAAATAAAATCACTACCTTCCCTCCTATATGGGACATGACTCCCACGAGTGTAAATCTCCCTGGCATTATGGGATTGAGAATGCCTTTTTGACCAAAAGGGGAAAAAGAAATGGAACAAAATAAAGTTTCAGTGGCTGAGAGATTACAAATAGTCATTGTAATCAAGAGGTCATTCTGGAGGCTACTCTTATGTAAGCTTCAGCCAATATTGCAAATTGCCACAGTATATACCAAGCTCCAGCGAACTGTATTCCAGAAAACTCTAAAGAAAGCCCTGGGCTCTATCTGAGACTCTATAAATGTTTTACTTAGAAAATTGATATTTTCAGAAACTTAAGGTCTCCAGATTTTTCCTATGCCAATAAGCTTTGAAACCAAAGGTATGAGTCTCTCCAACAACATCAACCAGTTTCATACCTCTATCCCGTAAGGTCAAAACCCCTTTCCAGCATGAAAAGGCCAAAATGGCCATTGCCCAGTGTGCCAGTTTGAAAGGATTTATGTACCCTAGAAAAGCCATGTTTTAATCCTAATCCCATTTTGTAAAGACAGCCATTTCTTCTAATCCCTATTCAGTACTGTATATTGGAAGATTTAATTAGATTATCTCCATGGAGATGTGACTCAGTCAAGTACGAGTATTAAACTTGATTAGGTGGAGACTGTCTCCACCCATTCCAGGTGGGTCTTGACTACTTTACTGGAATCCCTTAAAAGAAGAAGCATTTTGGAAAAGCTTCAGAACAACATAGGCATGAGAAGCAGAGAGTCCTCCAAGACCTTTGGAGATGAAGAAGGAGAATACCTTCATAAAGCACGAAGCCTGGAGAGAAAGCCAGCAGACATTGCCGTGTTC